>BQNB010056220.1:2173-38754 GCA_026074375.1 Tanacetum coccineum | reverse complement strand
CGACTTAATGCTATTAGCAGAAACGAACATCTCTAACAGCAGAAACGACACTTAGTCGTTTGTAATTTGTCCCAACAAGCTACGATTAAGACTAGATATTTAGCTTTGTGTCAAAAATCAAGATAAGCGACGTGTAAACGGTTTTCTCCGCCTAAAGGGGGCTTGTTGACATAGTGAAATCTTGAGTCGGATACTCAGAGAGTGGAGTAGGGCGAAGAAGAGCTTTCGTAGCCGAACCACTATAAGTCTCGGTGTTGTGGTTTGCTTGTTCTATCTCTTATCTCTTGTCTTTCATTTATACTTCGTATTTACTATTTGTATTGTGTTTATGATTATTATTAGAAAGATATACTATGTGTCCATATTATTGTTTAATCTCACATATACTCGAATCTAACGTTTTTTTATAAACAAAGTTTTAAAACGCTAATTAACAGGTAAACTATTCAACCCCCCTTCTAGTTTCCATAATTGGTATCAAAAGCCGAGGTCACTCAAGATTTTTAAAATATATTGTATTTTAAAGCTTTGGATCGATCTATGGATTCCGACAAATATCTAGAAGGGCAATCTATGCAAAGATCACCACTTTTTGAAAGCGATAGTTTTATTTATTAGAAAAATAGATTTGAAACGTATGTGAAATCAAAAGATCTTGATCTTTGGCATGTTATTACTAACGGTGATTTCCAACCTATTCAAAAAAATCCAGAAACCAAACTAGATGAGGTTGTCCCTTTTGAAAAACAAAACGATGATCTTAAAAAGAGACTTGCGAAAAATAACAAAGCTAAAATGGTTATTTACATAGCTATGCCTATGAAAGAATATGAACGAATTTTCATGTGTAATACGGCAAAAGAAAATTAGAAAACCTTGTTAATCACCCATCAAGGTAATAGTCAAGTCAAAGATAACAAAATCGACCTTTTGGTACAACAATTTGTCATTTCTGTAGACGAATCTATAGATAGTGCTTTTGCTTGATTTAATACTATTATTACTAGTTTAAAAGCTCTTGATGAAGGTTACTTTAGCAAGAACTACGTTAGGATGTTTCTTAGGGCTCTACATCCTAAATGAAGAGCAAAGTTCATGACAATCAAAGAGTCAAAAGATTTGACATCACTATCATTTGATGAACTCATCGGGAACCTTAAAGTTCGTGAGATGATCATCAAGAAAGATTTCTAAATAGTCAAAGCTAAAGGAGAAAGGATATCTCTTACTTTAAAGGATAAAGATAAATCTAGTGAAGAAGAAAGTTCGACTTCCAGAAGTGAAGACGAAGAGTATGCCATGGCGGTTAGAGACTTCAATAAGTTCTTCAAGAGAAGAGGTAGGTTCGTGAGACAACCATGGAATGACAAAAAGACATTCTAAAGAAGCCGAGATGACAAGAACGGCAAAAGTGATAGGAAATGTTTTAGATGTGGAGACCCGAATCATCTTATCGAAGAATGTCCAAAACCACCGAGAGACAAGAACCAAAAATCTTTTGTCGGAGGTTCTTGGAGCGATAGCGGTGAGGAAGATGATGAAAAGACTAAAGATGAAAGGTATCTCATGGCTCATGCATCTAGCGAGGTACATTCCGAATCCTCTTACTTTAGTGATGAGAATTCTTCAAATAGATGATATTATTTTGGATAGTGAATATAATAATTGTGTAAAATGAGTCTAAAAATAATCACTAACAACAAACATTTAAAAGCTATTAGAAATAGTTTAGAAAACGAAATTAGTGAGCTAAAAGAAATGTTGTCTAAACGCGAGAGAAACAAGGAAATTGATCTCGAATGTACAACGTGTCAAATACTTAGAATTGACAACAAAAAACTCAAAGAGGAAGCTTTCAAGCTAACTCAATTTCAAAAAAGTACACATTCACTAAATGAAATGTTAAGTCTTTAAAAACCCTCCAGAGATAAATCGGGTCTTGGGTTTAACTCATTTGAAGCATCAACAAGCGGGACTAAGAAAACAGAATTTGTGAAATCTCAAAATGAGACGCCCTCTGGTGGCGGTCCCCTAATTGTTAATGGCAGCCCCCTTAGTGCACAAACGGCCCCGAAAGAAAATTAGGGACCGTTGGTTTGTTCATCAGAAAATGGAAAATCTATTTCTTTTCAAAAATCTATTTTGGGTCCTAGACCAAAACATATAATAGTAGATAACATTATAGTTCCCGTTGCTAGTGATGATGAAGTTAAACGGTTTTATAAACCTTCTCCAAAACCCAAAGTTGGATTTTCTAAACCAAACTTTAGGTCAAAAACTCCACCTCATAGGAAATTTAATAATCCTCACCCTCGATCTAAAACACTGCAACCAAAAAGAAACTTTGGATGACAAAATCGTCCAAATGGCTTTCTCGTAACTTGGAATAACTTCCAACCTCAAAGTTACATGCCATGGGGAATTTGTCCTCCATTTCTACATCCCAACCAAATGCAAAAAATGCAAGGTATGTTTAATACTAGCAACTTTAGACCCATGAGATATTGGGACCAAATGTTTAAGTTATTATGCTATATAAATAGATATGCCTTGGGATCGATTTGGAGCCGACGAGTGGATAAAAGATAGTGGATGCTCTAAACACATGACGGGCAACTGAAAGTTTTTCACTACCTACAAGGCATACAATTGACGTAACGTCGTTTTTAGTAGTAATCTTCGCGGTAACATCAGTGGCAAAGGTACGATCTCTAATGACTCTCTTAATATTGAAAATGTAGAGCATGTAGATAATTTAAGATTTAACTTGCTAAGTGTAGGTCAAATATGTGATAATAAATGTAAAGCAATATTCTCTGAACATGATAGCGAAATTACTAAGGATGGAAAAGTCATAGGTAGATCTATTAGGAAAATGGCTTGTATGTGATGAAATTAGGACAAAAGCCAAAAGCTAATAATTTGTTCTTAAAACGATTTGTTGAAAACTCACTTTATGGCATAGGAGATTAGGTCATGTAAATATGCGTCTAATTCAATCGTTAGCATATAAGGAACTAGTTAGGAATTTACCTAAGCTTAAGTTTGACCAACATTTTTGTGATGCTTGCAAAATTGGAAAACAAGCTTATGTTAGTCATAAAGCTAAGAATATAGTCTAAACGACTAGATGATTAGAACTCCTTCATATGGATATTTTTGGTCAATCTGCCATACGGAGTTACGGAGGAAACCTTACACCTTAGTCATAGTAGCTGACTATTTCTTAATTATACATTGGACAAGATTTCTTAAAACCAAACGAGGCCTTTCGAGCAATTGAGATCTTTAGTAAGAAAATACAAAATCAATTAGGATGTTCAATAGTGTCAATTAGGACGGACCATGGTAGGAAATTTGATAATGAAGTGCGATTTGGAGAGTTTAGTAATGCCAACGTGTAACACCCCAACCAACGTACATTAGGTTGCGCAGCGGAATTAGCAATTTGGATGTTACTAAATAGCACCATTCAACAAGATAATAGGAATGAACCTAAATGAGACGTTTTAACAAACATGTGTTCCATTATTAATCAGAGTTAAAATGCGTTAGGTCCCTACAGAATCGCAACCACCGTCTAGTACAACATTTGAAAAGATAATTGTTCATATAAAAGACATTATTTTTAACACAACTTAAGACATTGTTTTTTAAAGACCAGAACACACAAATAGTCTTTCCATAAATCCATCAAACGCACGACACCTCCACGCCATTGTTGCCTTCATCCTTGGTTACCTGGGATAAAGCATGTTTAAAACATCAACAACAAAGTTGAGTGAAATTCATAGAGTTTAAAATAGTTAACAAGCAATAATATTTAAATACACAATTAGTTCTCGGGAACACAAAGCAACGAATGCAATGTATAGCAACTTCTTTTCTTTCATGCAATAAGCTCATGACACCGAACGTTAACAGTACATATGGCATTCATATGTTAAAGTGCCCCAAAACAAGGTATTATTGTCATATACCTACTATTTTCTAAATACAAAATGTCAGTTACAGGGTGCTCACCTACGGATTCATACCCTGGACAGGGTTGTCAAACCTAATAGATCTATTTAATGCATTAGCGTTCACCTTGCAAGGCAATTAACGGTTCATGAAATAAGGGACTTCGACAAGAGCAACTTATGCGGAAACAATCTCGTAATCGGGTCCAGCATACCATAAAATCATATGTGTTCGATTTTATAAATAAACATATATCCCCCTCGTGGGTTTTCACAAAAATTAAAAGATATAAATGCGAGGCTATGAACTCACCTTAAGCAGAAGATCCAAATCAATCAAGCGCAAGTAACTTCACGTCTTAACCGCGACCTATATAATACATATATGGCGGTACGTGACTAAAAGTATATTAAATCATATATTGCATACTTGCATATATATATATATATATATATACATTATTATTACGTATATACAATCATATACTAAAATCTCCAAGTGCGACGCAAAACATTTCATCTTGTCACACTTAACAATATTACCACATTTTCCATAAAGTTTCCATTTTTAGAAAGTTACCGAAAGTAAGGATAATATAATCCGAACTTCATATTTCGTTACAATTTAACTAACATTACGAACCCCTTGCTTATTATAGACTTTATTCAAAAGTTTACGTAAGTTTGACTTTCAAAAGTCAAACTTCATAGTTGACTTTTTAGCCAAACTTGACTCGGCAGTAAAATGTTCGTTTTTAGGAGTTACAAGGCCCACCTTATATCAAAACGGACCTTAAAACATCCTTTATCATATTTAAAAGCATATAATAGATTTCAAAATTTTCTTAACAGGCCACGGTCAAGTCAAACATGGTCAACCCAAAACCCATGAAAATGACATTTTTGACATAATCCGACTCTCAAAATACGCTTAACTAGTCTATATAATTATACCAAAACCATCAAACTTTGGTGAATAACCAAATATTCTTTCAATCATTTCCGCACTTGAATCATATAGCAATAACCATATAACACGCAATATACACAAAGTAACCAACACATAAACATACATAAAAGCTCACAATGCTTATAAGAAAATCAAACTATGGTTTCCCTTGGCCTTTTGAAATCGGACGAACACCCAACAAATCAAACAAAACCTTTTTCAATCAACCAACTTTAATACAACACTAATCTAACTATTTTGAACACCCTCTTATACACGAAAATATCAAGAACAACCCAAAAATCTAACTTCTCCAAATCTTATTGCGTGTAGGATTTTAATAGTGGGACTTGTAGCTCTTGAAACAAGGATTAATAATATGTAAACGGATTAAATTGCATGTCGGAGATTTGATCAGAAAGTGGTGGTGTTGTTGGTGGCCGGTCAAAGAGAGCAAGAGAGGAGGAGGAAGAGAAATTTTGTTGATAAAAAGTTATAAGTGTGTGTATAAGTGTCCTATTTATAGAAAATAAGTTTAGCATTTTGGCAATTTTAGTCCTTCCATCCTTAAGCCATTTTAAAACTAGTACAAAGCATCTATGTCGTTAATAAAATCGGCCAAAGACTCGGGTCACACCACGTTAGCAAATATTTTAAATCTGTCCCACTAATTTTCCTTTAAAACGTTTAATAAAACGTTAAACCACATAAAACACGACCTTTAAACATGGTTTTTACAAAAACTTGAGGAAACACTGTAAAATACAAAAATAACATAATCACGCTCTTGGAGCAACAATATAAATTTTTCTGACTTTCTTAGACGTTAAAAACAAATAGAAACTCAATCACGGCTTGAAATTACCCTATAAATGGAAATTTTCATCAAACCTTATATAGCATAAACGACTATAATTAATTACGTAGCAAAAATAATTATCTTAGCTCGGGATAAACGTTGACCTGAAACTCGGGTTGTTACATTCTCCCCTCCTTTAGGGAGCGCTGTCCTGGTGCTCAGCTCGACTTATCCACTTTTCCTCGCTTCGTCCTTACTTGTAAAGATATGAGGGTACTTCCTTTAAATTTGATCCTCACATTCCCAAGTAAATTCTGGACCTCTTTGCGAATTCCAACGAACTTTAACGATAGGTATCTGATGGAGTCACAAGTATTGAAGAATGGGCTGACTTGTTTTTAGAAGCCCAAGATCGTGTGAAGAAAAGGGCTTCAGTAAAACAACCATAACTTTTGATCTGTAAGTCTGTTTCAGGCCCGTGACCACTCAACAGATCCAATTTGTTACCTTGTTTTTTAGTCTACATCAGTTGGTATCAAGAGCCGAAGTTCCTGATTAAGATGCCTCTAAGGAAAAACAGGACTCTTAATGAGATACATGAACAAGAATTAGAAGATCGTGTTATGGCAAGAATAGAGCAACGATTTGATCAATTCGTTGATCAATTATCTGACCAGATGGATCAGTTGATGAACAAGCGTAGTAATCATAACAGTCAAGGTACTGATGACGAACAGTCAGAAAACCCATTTGCAGAGGATTACGATGCATCTTCTGATGAACAGTCAGGATGACGACCAAGGCAAAATCAAAGGGAGGATAACAGGTGTTGGGAATCTAAAATGAGAGTCAATATTCCTGATTTTGCTGTGGATACTTTGAGTCCTGAGGGGTTCATTGATTGGCTTGTTGCTGTTGAAGAGGTGTTTGAGTTCAAAGAAGTCCCTAAAAACAAGAGAGTTTTGTTGATCGCTACCAAACTTCGTAGTAGGGCATTCGCGTGATGGAAACAATTAAAACTGACAAGGGAGAGGTTGATAAGCGGTACTCATATCCAAATTTAGTTTACCCCAACGCCTTCTGAAAGCGATTTACAGAATATAGACTTAAATGATATTCTCGGTCTGAAGATGTAATAAACTCTATGAAACACCATGCCTAGCATAAAACTTCCTTCTAATTATAGTGCGTGAGCTTTCTCCACATGCTATCTGTTTTCTTCATTGGTAGGAAATTGACAATAACCCAAATTGTATCATACCCACTCGGCGTTCTTGGCAGTCTACTTATAAAATCCATAGTAATCCTTTCCCACTTCCAAACTAGAATCTCGGGTTGTTGCAGCAATCCAGACAGTTTCTGATGCTTGGCTTTACCTTGACACAAGTCAAACATTTTCCTTACTACTGTAGCAATATCAGCTTTCATATTGGCACCAGTACAATAGCTTCAAATCTTGATACATCTTGTCTGATCCCGGATGGATAGAATACTTGGACTTATGCGATTCATGCATAACAAAATCCCTCAATCCACCGAATCGCGGAAACCAAACACTATTTCCGAAACAACGTGTTCCATCAGGAAAAATACTCAAAAATTTCCTTAATCAATTCTCCCCAAATTCTCTGCCCTTACATTCTTCCTTTTCATCGCTTCCTTCTAAGCTTCACGAATCTGTACTTGGTAGGTAGATCATTATGAACAGTCATCATCAAAGCTCGAACACGCAATGGCTTATTCCTTTCCTTTCGACTTAAGGCGTCAGCCACAACATTTAGCTTTTCTAGGATGATACCGAATTTCACATCATTATGAACTCAACAAACTCAATCATCTCCGTTTTGTTCACAGTCATCTCTTTCTTTGTTCAAAATATATTGTAGGTCTTGTGTTCGGTGAAAACCTCACACTTGTTCCATACAAATAATGTTTCTCTCCATAATAATGAGCGTGAAACAACGCTCCTAAACTCCAAATCGTGATTGTGTAATTCTTTCATGGACTTTCAATTGGTCGAGAAGAATACACTTCACCTTCTCTCTTGTGCATCATCACGACTCCATAACCCTTAAGTGACGTATCGCAATAAACTACAAAATCTTTTGTTCCTTCGGGCAATGCTAAGATCGGTGCACTCTCAAAAATCTGCTTCATGTGTGAAAAGATTCCTTTTCTTCTTTCACACTCGTATTCTTATCTTTCTGAAGTTAACTTAGTCAGCGGCTTAGAAATTTAAGAAAGAAAATCCTTCAATAATCCTCCGTTAGTAACTCAGCAATCCAAAGTAAATTACTCACCTCGTTGGCGTCGTTGGTGCCAGCCTCAATTCTTATGGCATTTTGTATTTGGAATGTTTAACATGAACAACACTATGATCATATAAAATGACTAAGACAATTGCTACAAAATCATACAAAAATCACACTTTGAAAAAACTTGGCATAACAATACTCTTATTTAGCAGCTCCAAAATAATCTTTAAATGCTTCTCATGCTCTTCTTCGTCCCTTGAAATAAACCAAAAATATCATCGATGAACACTATGATGAACTTATCAAGATATGGCTTACATACTCGGTTCATCAAGTCCATAAACACAGCAGGCGCATTAGTTAATCCAAACGGAATCAATTGGAACTCAAAGTGAACCATCACCGAGTCTACATAAATGTGTATTGGAATAGTCCTCTTCTTTAATGCAGGAACTGGTGATATCCTTTATCAGCAGTTTGTCAATCTTAGATACACGTACTAGAACCTTGTAGTTGGTCAAATAAATCATCGATTCTTGGGAGAGGATAACGATTCTTGACAGTCAACTTGTTCAACTCGCGGTAATCTATACACATTCAAAAAGATCCATCTTTCTTCTTCACAAACAACACCGGTGCTCGCCACGGTGATGAACTCAGACGAATAAATCCTTTCTCCAGCAGCTCTTGCAGTTGTACCGACAACTCTCTCATCTCAGACTGTGCCAATCTATATGGTGCCAGTTGCAACAGGGCAGCCTCCTGGTGCTTGATCAATTTGAAACTTACTTGCCCTCGATGGTGGTAGTCTTGGAACTCCTTAGAAAGTCAGTGAATTATAGGCTCGTCTCCTAATCATTTTCCTTTTATTTCTTTACCGTCAACGTGTGCCAAAAATAAGTGACAACCTCGCTTGATATACTTACGGGGCCTTAATACAAGATATGACCTTTAGTCGGAGACACAACCCTTGTCACTTTCATCGACACGATTTACAACATCTTGTTTCTGATTTTGGTTACCGAACATCTTTCTCGCCATAGACGATATCAGCATCGTGGTGGGACAGCCAAATCCATATTCGATTATGACGTCAAACGTACCAAGCTCAATCGACATAAGATCGATTTAAAAATATGGTTCATTAAATTCAAAGTGCAACCTTTCAAAATAGTGTTCGTACTAACTACCCTTCCATCAGCTAACTCTACCTCTTAACTAGCTCCTATTTTAACTAGATCGATATTAAGCATGGAATTAAATCTAGTATCCACAAAACTCCTATCGGAACATGAATTAAATAAAACAGAAGCATAGCGCTTATTGAGCAGAAACGTACTAGTAACCACATTCGGACCTTGCGGCTCAACATCCTTAATAGCATAAGCTCGGCCATGAACTTCTCTAGTTTCCTCTTGCTTGACTTTCTTTGGGCATCTATTCCTTGTATGACCTTGCTCACCACAATCATAACAAGTTAGAATGGGTTGAGCATTTGCACTCGTGGCAACATTCTTCTCCTTGCAGTACCTTGCCTTGTGCCCAACCTTTCTACACTTGTAGCACTTGATCGTACATGGACCAACATGGCGAGTAAAACAACGTTCACACAAAGGAAGTGATCCAAAAGACACCTTTCCATCAGTAGGAGCAGTAATCATAGCTCGCGCGTTCCCTTGCTTTTGGTTATTCTACAAAGTTGGTGTGAGTTGTCCCTATGATTGCTCTTACCACTAATATTCCCACTTTGAAAGCTCTCCCACTTTTGCTTCTTTCCTTCTAAAATTCTTTCATCCCTAGCTTGCAATTTCTGTTCCATCAACTTGTGAGCCATGCGTACGGCTTCGTTCAGGTTAGCAGGATTAGAAGAAGTGACTGCACCCTTGATGTTATCAGTCAATCCTCGGATGTAAGCATCAACCTTCACACTTTCTGGTTCAACCATTCTTGGACACATCAAAGATAACTCATTGAACCGTTGAGTATAAGCAACAATGTTATACTTCTTGACCTTCAAATTCCACAGTTCATGCTCCATTCTTTGAAGTTCTTCTATTGGACAAAACTCTGCAGTCATCAGTTGCTTCATCTCAGTCCAAGGCATTTGGTTCACAGTCTCCAAACCCATGGTTTCAACCTTAGCATTCCACCAAATCAAAGCAGGTCCTTGTAGTGTTGCAGCAGCAAACTTAACCTTCTTGCCCTCTGCACATTCACTGATTCCAAAAACACTCTCAGTTTTCTTGAACCATATTCGTAATTTGACAACTCCTTCAGTACTGTGAAAAACAGTAGGATTGTACTTCATAAACCCGACAAAAGTGCACTCACGAACAGCAGGTACGACACCTTGACCCCTAACTGGTCCAGATCCTCTAGCATCATTTCCAGCATTCGCATGTCTAGCTCGCTTTGCAGTGATAGCAGCATCAACACTTTCCTTGATCATTCGACGAATAGCAGCTTGAGTCAAAGGTGCAGACTTTGGAGGCATGATTCTGTCACGTCACACAGAAAACAATCTGATAAGCATTCATAACATGATTTTTGCTCATAGCATAGGTTACAATGACAAATCCATATAAACAACAGTCACACAACATCAAGTATATCAAAATATAGTCATTTCATTTTTCATCACCCAAAAGAGTTTAATACATAGCTGATTGTTTCATGAATGCGTAATTACAAATCGTTACAACCAATAGCACTAATTCTAATAACTGAGGATTCAGTTTAGTGATTACACAATAAAGATACCACAAATGAAACTAAACTACTAAGAATCACGAGGAGATCCTCGCGGCTCAGATGATGGACTATTCTCATCTTCAACCGGAACATCGATAGCTTCATTCGGTCTTTCTACAAACACAAATCCTCTACGAATCATCTCTTAATAGAACTCATGAGCTCGAACTCTAGTCCAATAGAGATCTCTCTCGACTTGTTCGTTCTGCATATGAAGGAATGTTTTGCTGAACCTTGCTTCTTCAAGTTCCTTCTTCAATTTCTTACACTCAGCTTTGTATTCAGCATTACCAAGCTTTTCAACTATCTTTTCCATTGCAGCCGTTCCTTGCTCCACACTAGAATGCACTTCATTACCCAAATCCAAAATCAACTTACCATAATACTCGTCCTTTGCTTTTCCTTTCTTCTCGACCAATGCATGCGTCATCTCGAGACCTCCAAGACTGTCTTGAAAGAGGAAAGCCATTCGACCAAAAAGAGGAGTTAATGCCTCCTCCATGGAACCAGGCATTAGAACCAATCACTGTCTCTCTCTCAAAGGAAAGGGGCAGTAGACGACTCACCTACCTCATGGACACTAGCAGGAACAGTCTCATCCTCGGACTCAATCATGTTCTCAACCTCGATCACATCCTCACGCTCTGACTCAGAAGCAGGCAGCGGGGGGTTAAGAGGATCCACCTCTTCATAAGGATATGTCAACTTCGGCTCATTCTCATCTTCCTTGATGTTAACTTCCATATCATCTTCTTCTTCTTGGGGTTCTTCTTCTTCCTCAAATTCTTCCTCTTCTGGGTCCTCGTCTTCATCCACTAAGACAGGCTCAGGAACATCATCGTGTTGATTTGGCTCAACAACAGGTACATCATCCACATGATCGGGAGGAATTACGTTCACCATGATAATCTAGAAAATATCATATAATACTTACTTAATAGCGTATCACTTCTTATTCTTATTGGAACACTATTACCTAAAATAACAGCTTGCATAAATGCGCAACAAATAAAAATTCACAATTCGTGACATCTGTTCAGTTATTACCTTAATTATTTCTTCTAAAATCATATATAATAATAGTTATCATATAATCACATGACATTCTATGCATACAACACGTGCATAAATGTACCAATACATAACACTTTATGCATACAACACATGCACAAATATACCTATACATAACAATTTATACATACAATACATGCGTAAATATACCTTTTCTTTCTATATGTAACCAATGGAACGTAGGAGTCCTTGCCTGTGCGTGTAGAAGCGTCTATAGTTAAGGTGTTCAAAAATACTGGACCTAGTTCTCTATAAACTTAGGCTCTTGATACCACTCTGTAACCACCCCCATCTAACGACTTTGGATTGCGCAGCGGAATTAGCAATTGGGTGTTACTAAATAGCACCATTCACTAATGATAATAGAAAACGACCCAAATGAGACGTTTAACAAACATGTGTTCCATTATTAATCAGAGTAAAACGCGTTCAGGTCCCCACAGAATCGCAACCACAACCATTACAACATTTGAAAAACTATTGTTTCAAAATAAAGACATTGTTTTAGAACAACTTAAGACATAAACATTTCGTCCCACGTTAGTAAATGTTTTAAATTCGTCCCACTAATTTTACTTTAAAACGTTTAATAAAATGTTAAATCACGTAAAACACGACCTTTAAACATGGTTTTTACCAAATAACTCAGGGAAAAGGCTTCGTAAATACAAAATAAACTTATCAATGCTCTCGGAGCAACAATATAATTTTTTCTGACTTTCTTAGACGCTAAAAACAAATAAAAACTCAATCACGGCTTGAAATTATCCTATAAATGGAAATTTTTCGCTCAAACCTGTATATAACATATATCGACTATTAATTATTAATTTTGTAGCAAAAAAATAATTTTATCCTTCGCTGGGATAAACGTTGACCTGAAACTCGAGTTGTTACACTTGATTCTAAGACTTCGGGTGGAATGATATGTGGATCAATTTGATTTGATTTGAATTTTGAGAGATGTTCTTGGATGTTTTTCTTTTTGATTGTAGGTGTGGAATCATTTAAGGAGTGGAACAATTTCAATTTTTGAGAGTATTAGGATGTGACAGTGTGTCTTATAAAAGACATGGGTGTATGCTTTGGTATGAAGGTTTTTGAATTATATGGAGGATGTATTTTATCCTAAGGTTTAAGATCACACACAGTATCATATAGCATGTTTATAAGATAAAGTAGAAAAAAGTTAAAAATCAAGAAAATTCGAATTTTAGCGCCTGGCCTGGAGATCTACGGATCCACCAAAACAACAGTACGGATTTCCTCTATGGGATGGATCGTGGTCGCTTTTTCTCAAAAATGAACAAGAACTTCATTTTCTACCCAGAACAAAAAATAAATTATCATGCAAACATCATTGTATTCTACCAAATGTCATAAAACATACAATAACAATATCCATAACCCACAATAACATCTAGTGGGTACTAAGTTTCAACATACATCAAAGTTTTCAATTCATCAATATCTTAACAAGATGCAAATTATCACATACCACAAGAGCATATAGGCATAAGGAAAGCATAATCATTTTTGCTTCTCTAGGTACTTGGTGATGGTGCCAACATATCGATTCAAACATTTAAACATTCCTCTCTTCTCTTGTTGTGCTTTGGTTAAATCCTCACTGTCGGATAGCTCATCATAGAATTCGAGAAAAGATGGTGCTTCATTGTCATCGAATGATGAGGATGAAGAGGAGATGACCAGGGGAGAGGCAATTTTCTTTCCCTTTTCTGTGCTAGGATTTTTTAAAATGTCTAGAGGGTCTATGACATGTTCATGAAATGTGAACCTAGAAATTAGGACAATGGCTTGAGGATTTGTGTCAAAGATATGATTGTAAAGATGGGTCAAAAACATGGCAAAAGGCATGGGACCTTTGCGTTTCTTTATGACTTCATCCATTCGATAAATAATCATTGAAGTGAAGTTGAATTTTCTTCCTATGGCTAGGTAGTAACGCATGTATGCAGTGCATGCTTTCACCTTGTTTCTTTTGTCAATAGAGCAAAAGAAAATTTCCTTAAAGAAAAGTTCCCATCCTTTCAAATCAGGACGAATGTCATCAACATAGAGCTTGCTGGGATCTCTTTGAAGTTGAGCTTGAGTGGTTCTAGGAGTAGTGATTGCCTTTTTGACAATGTCATGTTTGGGGCCAAAGTAATTGCTATTAGGATGATCATCAAGAGAGGTTGGTGACCATTCAGATATGTAAAAGGTTTCTAAGGTGTGAGGAGTTTTAAGGATTTGAGATAGACGAGATGGAGTTAACGTGAAGGTGAATTGACCAAGATTAAACTTAATATATGGAATATCTTCCTCATTTCTTTTGACTTCAAGACTATGATAAAATTCAACTACAAATCTAGGACATATGGGTTCATTGAGAGTGAGAAAAGGCTCGAGACCTATAGCTTGAAAGAAAGGGAGCATGTTGTTTTCGGCAATGAAGGATGGAGTAACGATTCTTCCTTCATGGAAGAGACGCTTTTCAAGAATGCGGTAAGACTCCCTAAGTTCTTCATCTATTTGTCTAGTATGATGGACTCTAGGTAGATACTCTTTAGTACATTTGTAGTCTATTTATGTTGTGATTTCACCTATAAATGAATGACAATGACTCAATAAGCGAAAAAAAATAGAAATATAGTATAAATTCTTAGTGAATGTTCATATCGACTTGATGTGGGTGTGCGGTTTGCTTGACTCAAATGAAATAAAAATAGTATTAATATTAGTAATAATCAAACCTTGTTGCACAACCTATGTTTGATATTGCTCTAGATGAATAGGACGAAACATGCTTATGAATTAAGCACTTCGTATACACATTCAAGAGTCTTAGTGCATGAAGAAAAAGTTTTTGTGTTGTATTAACAATATAGTTAAACAACTTTTGTTTTGAAAAGTTCCTAGAAGTGAAAATCATAACTTGGGTTTTTGTCAAAAACTGATTATTAGCGAATCGCTTCAATTATGCTTTATGAGTATTATAGTAGTTATACATTATTATATCATAGTTCTAATTACATGAAAATAACAAGAAAAATTGAAAGCCCCAAATTATGTGATTTGATCAAAATCAAAACCCTGGATATGAAATTAAAAAGAAAATAAGATGAAATCACTTACAATAGTTGTTATAGATTGATTATTTGTTGATGATCTTGTAGATTAGTTGCTCCAATTGCCAATTAGAGTTATGTTTGTTCAAGGGTTTTGGTGTTTGAGTTTGTGAGAGTGTTTGTTTAATACTTATTGTTGTCCCAATTTGTTTAAAACCAGCTATTTACCCGCAATATATGACACACGGATCCACCTAAATAACGCACGGATATTGTTATGGTGGATCCATGGTCCGTAAGTATCCATAAAAACGGACAGAGTTGATTTTTAGGCCAATTGAGATATTGTGTCGTGTTTTTGGCAATTGGAATGTGTTATACATACTATTAGGGGTATGTGATATAATTTTCAGAGTCGACGTCTAAGTTTTGAGTGAACCGTGAAACTTTTCGTGAATTTACTGATGGAATTTCAACGTAGTCGATCCTACTAGAAGTGTGTTAACTTTTTGAATAAGTTTGACCATTACTAAGAACACAATCATTTATGAACATTTAGACTTAACAAAGCATCATCAACACAAGTGTGAGTTGCAATTCGATGATTGTTCTTTTTGTCTTTTTCAATCGATTTCGTAATTTTCATGTATTGACCATACATGTAGATTTTGAAGATATCTATGGTCATTTTATTGATATTTTCATTATCTAGTAAAATTCTAATCTCGATTATGTTCATGATCGGAAGTTTTGTAATTGGAACTTGTAATGAGAATTAACATCCTTTGAATAATGAATAATTACTTCATTAGAGTTTTCGCTTATGATTATTTTTGGGATGATGAAGGATCACTATCAATGACAAGTTCCATCATTCCTAATCCTAATCTTAAATAATTAAATACTTCACGTTTTAAAGGCTTAGTAAATATATCGGCTATATTGTCTTCGGATGCAACTTTCTCGATAGAGATATTACCCTTTTGGACGTTATTGCGTAGAAAGTGGTGATTGATTTCTATATGTTTAGTTATAGAGTGTTGTACGGGGGTTTTACTTAAGTCGATAGCTCCTTTATTGTCGCACATAATCGGAACGTCGTCGAGGCGTATGCCGTAGTCAATGAGAGCTTGTTTCATCCATAGTGCTTGCTGACATGCCTTTTTGGCAGAGACATATTCGGCTTTGGTCGTGGAGATAGAAAGGGCCGTTTGTTTCTTAGTGAACCAAAATGTTAAACAACATCCCATGAACGTACAAACGCCACTAGTGCTTTTGCGATCAACGTAATCGTCCACATGGTCGGAGTCGGCATAAACTACGGTTTCTATTCCGGTTCCTTTCGGATACCATAATCCTAAGTGACTAGTTCATTTAATATACCTAAATATATGCTTAACGGTTTCCAAATGGGTATTCTTAGGATTTTCTTTGAAACGAGCACATAAGCAAACACTAAACATAATATCGAGCCAACTTGCAGTTAAATAGAGTAAGCTACAAATCATACCTCGATATTTAGATCTAATCACAGAGTCGACTTCATAGTTGACATCGACGTCTTGGTTGGTTTGTAATCTTCCAGCCCGAACTTCTTTAACATCTCTTTGATGTACTTGGATTGATTGAAAAATATTCCGTCTTCCATTTGTTTTATTTGAAGACCCAAGAAGAAATTCAACTCGCACATCATACTCATCTCAAACTCGTCGTGCATAATTTTCGCAAAATCATCACACAAGTTTTGACTTGTGGAACCAAATATAATATCGTCGACATATATTTGAACAATAATAAGATGTGACTTTGATTTCTTGGTAAAAAGTGTGTTATCGACCATTCCCATTGAATACTCGTGTTTTATCAAAAATGCTTTTAGTCTATCATACCAAGCTTTAGGAGCTAGCTTTAGGAGCTAGCTTAAGACCATATAAAGCCTTTTGTGCAATGTAAACCTCTTCGTTTATAAAACCATTTAGAAACGTACTTTTTATATCCATTTGATATAATTTATAATCTTTTGCACAAGCAATGGCAAGAAGTATTCTAATCGTCTCTATTCTAGCTACCGGAGCATATGTTTCATCATAATCTATACCTTCTTGTTGATTATATCCTTGTGCTACTAATCTAGCCTTATTTCTAGATACTATACCGTTTTCATCTAGTTTATTTCTAAAGACCCATTTTGTTCTTATGACAGATTGACTTATAGGTAAAGGGACTAATTCCCAAACGTCATTAGCTACAAATTGATTTAGTTCTTCTTGCATAGCTATAACCCAACTTTCATATTTTAATGCTTCATTAACATTTTTGGGTCCTATTGTAAATATAAAAAAAAGAATTTACTATGATTTTGGGCTTGAGATCTTAAGGTTCTTTGATTAAGATTTCCTATGACTTGATCTAGTGGATGATTTTTGGACTCCTAATGTTAACAATTTAGTCAACTTCTATCGACTCATCTTCTTCATTATTAGTATTTACTATTTTGGTATTCTTTCTAATGGCTTCTTCTTCACCAACATTATCATCAACCAATGGTTATAATTTGGTAGGAAGAGAACCTTCATCGAATGTCACGTTGAGTGATTCTTAGACTTTCATTGTATGTTTATTTAGTACTACATAAGCTTTACTATTTTGAGAATACCCTAGAAAAACACCTTCGTATGACTTTGGGTCAAACTTGGTTAGATAGTCTTTAGTGTTCAAGATGAGAACTTGCTTCCAAATTCTTTGAAATTTTCTAAAGAAAGGTGTTTCTCCTACCTCTAAATATTTCATAAGGAGTTTTTTCTAGTATTGGTCGAATTAATATTCTATTTAATATATAAGTTGACGTATCAACGGCATTACACCAAAACTTTTGTGGAATGGATTGTTCATTAAGCATGGTCCTAGACATCTCTTGTAAGGTCATATTCTTTCTTTCTACTACCCTATTTGATTGTGGAGTACGTGGAGCCGAGAAGTTATGAGTAATTCCTTGTGCATCATATATGCTCCGTAATTTGTACTTCATTTATCAAATGCCGACTTGGATCGTTGTAAGGATTATAGAATTACTCTAGTTAGTTTGAATTTTCCTACTTAATATTTCAAATTTCTCAAAAGCTTTATTTTTAGTCTTTAGAAATCTAGTCCATGTATACCTAGAATAATCATTTACTACAACTAAGGTGTATAAATTACCTCCATAGCTTTTAATTGCCGATGGACCGTCCATATGTAATAATTCTAAACATCTTTTAGTGGAAACCATATTTTGAGCTTTATGACTTGCATGAGCTTGCTTCCCAATCTTACAAGCATCATAAAAATGCTTATCATATTTTAGCTTAGGTAAGTTTCTAACTAATTCTTTAGATGACAACGATTGAATTAAACGCATATTAGCATGACCAAGTCTTCTATGCCATAAGGTAGAGTTATCCACTACTGTGGCGAGACATAATTTATCTTGAGACTTATTTCCTAATTTCATTACGTATAAACCATTTTTCCTAATCACGTTTCCTATGATTTTATCATCTTTAATTATTTCACTACCTTCTTCTGTGAATAAGACTTGACACTATTTGACCGACACTAAGTAAGTTAAAAGCTAAGTTATCTATGTGTTCTAAATTAGATATAGTAAAAGAGTCATTAGAGATTGTACCTTTGCTTATGATCTTTCCTTTTAGGTTACTTCCAAAAACAACATTACCTCCGTCGTATGCTTTGTAGGTAGAGAATAAACTCTTGTTACTGGTCATATGTTTGGAGCAACCACTATTTTTGATCCACTCATCCGGTTCCAAGCATGTTCTCAAGCATACCTATTTCAACAAATACAAATTCAAGCGTTTGGTCCTTAATATTTCATGGGTCAATGTTAGTGTTGTACATCCCTTGCATTTGTTGAAATTGATTGGGATATTGAAATGGGATACAATTTCCCATATGTACGAAACCTTGATTTTGTTGGTTGTTCCAATTCATAGGGTAGAAGTTTTGATGATCTGGTTGTCTAGAGTTTCTCCTGGATTGAGGTGTGTTGTATCATGGTTGAGAAGAGATGTTTCTTCTAGGTGGAGGTGTTTTCGATCTAGACTCGATTTTGACATAACCTGTACCGCTTTTAGGTGATGGTTTTAAAGATGGTTTCTTTGACTCATCAATGCTATTATGTATTAGTTTCTTCCTAGTAATAAAAAAATCCGATCTGGAAGACATAGGTAGACTAAAAATGTGTTATGTCCCTTTTTCGCCATAGGTGCGACTCACGGATCCAGGTAAGGTGGATTCGTGCACCTTTATGGTGGATCCGTCTGTCGCCTTTTCAACGGACGATCCAACGAAACTTATGTTTTTAGTTCTGCTTGTTGACGCTTTACTATCATCAAATCCTAGACCTATTTTACAACTAGGTGACTTTTGATTATTTAACATTTCTCTAAGTGAACTAGCGCTTTTATCAAATTTAACAAATTTAACTTGAGTTTCTTTAAGTTTGGCGTTTTCCGATTAAATTCCTCACATGACTTACACGCAATCTCAATTTCTTTACTTCTTTCAAGTTTCTTAAATTTCTCGTTTAATTCTAAAATTTCTTTTTCTAAAAGGTATCTTTTAGTTTTCAAAATTTTATTCTTGTTAATGATTTTTAAGCTAATTTCACATAAGTTATCGTACTTTATTTGCATACTATCATTATCAAGAGAAGATGCGTCATCACTATGATAAGAAGAGTTAAGATTTACCTCATTCGACGATTGAGCCATGAGACAAGTTTCGTCATTGGTTTTGTCTTCGGCGTCATTTTCGCTATCACTCCAAGAACCTCCAATGAAGGCCGTTTGATCTTTATTGCGAGATGGTTTTGGACAATCGTCAATGAGATGATTTGGATCACTGCATCTAAAACATTTCCGGTCACTCCTTCCTTTCTTCTCATCTCTTTGTCGGAATGACTTATTTTCTTCTCTTGGTTGCCTAACAAATTTAACCTTTCTTCTAAAGAACTTTTTAAAGTTCCTTACGGCCATGGCATATTCTTCGTCATCGCTTCGGATGTCGAAGTTTCATCATCACTAGAGTCTTTCTTAGCTTTCAAGGCAATGGACTTAACTCTTTCCTTTTTGCCTCTATAAATTTCGAAATCCTTTTCCATGACTACTTCGTGTACTTTTAGATTGCCGATAAGCTCGTCTAGAGCTAGTGATGACAAATCTTTCGATTCTTCAATCGCCGTGACTTTTGCTCTCTATTTAGGATGTAGAGCTCTAAGAAACTTCCTAACATAGTTCTTGCTAGAGAAACCTTCATCAAGAGCTTTAAGACTAGTAATAATAGTGTTAAATCTAGCAAAACCGCTATCAATAGATTCTTCTTCAAGGATAGTAAATTGTTCATATTGTTGAACAAGAAGATCAATTTTATTATCCTTTACTTGGCTATTACCTTGATGTGTGATTAACAACGATTGCCAAATATCTTTAGCCGTTTTACACATAAAAATTCTTTCGTATTCCTTTTTAGGTAAAGCATTATAAAGAACCATTTTAGCTTCATTATTTTTAGCAAGTTTCTTTTTAAGATCATCATCTTGTTGTTCAAAAGGAACCATTTCTAAAACTTGGGTTTCTTTGTTTCTAGCAACCGGTGGAAAATCACCATTCAAGATAATATGCCAAAGATCTAAATCTTTTGCTTTCACATAAGTTTCAAATCTATTTTTCCAATAAATAAAATGATCACTTTCAAAAAGAGGTGGTCTTTGCATAGATTGCCCTTCTAGATATTTATCCGAATCCATAGATCGATTCAAGCTTTAATGTACAATATACGTTAAAGATCTTGGGTGACCTTGGCTTCTGATACCAATTGTGGAAACTAGAAGGGGGGTTGAATAGTTTTTACCGTTTTAAAATTAAAACTTAGATTGTCGACTTATGTGAACTCAAGAGATATACACAAGTGTATATGATAGCGATGCAATAAGTAAGTAACTAATCTACGAAATATAAACAAGTAAAGATAAGAAAGATCAAACCGATGACACAATGATTTATAGTGGTTCGGCTACGAAGCTCCTCTTCGCCCTACTCCACTCCTCAAGTACCCAACTTGAGAGTTATCTTCACTATGTCAACAAGCTCCCTTTAGGCGGAGAAAACCGTACACGTCGCTTACACTTTTTCTGGTACTAAGCTAAATACCAAGTTCTACTTCAAGATAGAACGAATCTAACACACTATGTATTTTGTGGCCTAAATACTAACCTATCATACACATATGATACACACAACACACAACACAAGATATACAATATTAAAGACTATCACAAACGTGATGACACAACTTAACTAATGACATTTGAAGCTTGAAGTCTTCTTGAGTGTTCTTCACTAAAGAATGGAATGAGTTGATCATTTGTAATGGATTATGTAACAAGTATAATGATCAAAGAATATATAAGAGATAAAATATATGTGTGAAAATATTTGTCAAGAGTTGTATAAAATGAAATCTTAAGGTTGGTATTTATAGGAAACCTTTTGAAATTCAAATCTGTCCCAGGGAAATGATTCGTGCGACTCACGGGTCTCCCATACCCTGGATCAGTCCCGTGTATTTGGTGGATCCGTGGGTGGAGTTGGGACAGCATTTTTCATTTTGTGATTAACCACAAATCTATACAAAATATTGTTTTGTATTTATTAAAACTGGTTTAATAGATTCTTCTAGAAGAAAATATTTCTTATCACCAACAAGGAAATATTTTCTCGATTTGGGAAGATGTGGAAAGATTTAGTAAGATTATTTCCCCTTATGGTTAATATTATTGTGTCTTACATGATTAATATAACTAGCTTATAATTAATCATGTGTTAACTTAAATCATTTGATTAGAAAAGATTTATGCAAATGATAATATTTTTCTTTGATCATTAACTATGTTTAATAATGTCATATTCATACCTTAAGTGATTTGTCGGCGTCAAGTAAACTTTCGACTAAATAACTTGTTTACGTAAACGTTTACGTAGTATAACATTATATTTGTTATTATCAAAACATGAAGATTATTAAATATAAGATACGTTCAAATCTGTATAACTTTTTGGTTGAAGTGACTGTAACTATTCCAAGATCTCCATCCTTGTTGGCACTGAAGTCTACAACCATGGTGTGCCCAGCTAAAACTTCATGTTTATCTAGCGGTCGACATTTATCGAAGACTCTGATATTGCTTGATATAATGATTGTCAACGAAACCAAGAAATAAAATAAATGGAAGGGAGGGTGATATGGGAAGTGGCAAACCTTTACTTGATCGTGAAGAAAGTGTATGTACTCCATTGCCTCGAGAAGTACTGAAGCAATATCTAATTAGGTTTTATTGCACAACACACATGAGCAGTTTGACATGTCTAAGGACTCCATTAGAACTTAACGACAAACATTGTCTCAAAAAACATCTATGAACCGAACCCGCCCGACGGGCGGGTTTGTTTCAGAATTTATGTTTTTTGTTTACTTTAAGGTTACACCACTGCTAACTAAATGTTTTACATCCAAAACCCAGTAAACATAAACATATTAGTAATTTCTGTAAACTAAACTATGGATTTAAAGTAACCATATAAGGCTTTAGATACTACAATACTCTTGGGCAAATAAAAACAATACGCCTAACTGGGAATCATTTGGCTTGTTTCATGATTTCTTATTTCAAAAATCTTCATTTTATTACAATTAATTAAAAATGCTATGATAATTAAAATATAATTGTGATGCAATAAATTTAAAGGAGATGATGTGTCATGGTGATAAGGCAATGTGATGTGGCATGGTGATGTGGCAAAGTGACACATGTCATCTCCACAATCCATCTTACCCTTTTTATTATAAAAAACATTTTTATTATAAAACCTTATATATATATATATATATATATATATATATATATATATATATATATATATATATATATATATATATATATATATATATATATATATATATAGAGAGAGAGAGAGAGAGTTAGGATCAAATAAGAAGTTTTCTTAAAATAAGAAGGATAAGAATGTAATTTAACCGATATTCCGGTGAACAGACTTAAATTAGATGAATCTCTATAATCTTAATGCTATTATAACACATAAAATAAAAGAACTAAACAAACATATGGCGGAACAAAACTCACAAAAAACTACAAAAAAAATTCATAATGTGTTTTCTTGCTTTTATTGCGTATGCATATACGTATATTAGATGCATTTCATTTTTTCTCTTGTTTTTTGTTCCTCTGCATGTGCCAAAATCATGAAAATCAATTTGCACCATCTACGCATCAAATTAACGTTCGAAACTCAAAATGGTGCATCTAAATGAATAAAAATGCATCTAATGCAAGTCGTTGCACTACAAATGTGTGGTTTTTGTCTCTTTCTCACCTCTTTTATTTTTAATTTACTTTACTTGATCCACTTATTCTTATATATATATATATATATATATATATATATATATATATATATATATATATATATATATATATATAAAGAGAGTTAGGATCAAATAAGAATAAAACTTAAAATGAGAATGATAAGAAGAAACCACAACCACACATTTTAGATGCACCTACAAAAATGGATGCATCTCCCCTTAAAATTATCTCTCCTATTTAAAATGTGCGGTTAGAAATCCTTCTTATTCTTCTCATTATACTTTTAATTCTCACCGGATCCCTACTCTCTCTCTCTCTCTCTCTCTCTCTCTATATATATATATATATATATATATATATATACAGAGGAAGGTTAAAATAAAAAGACAAATATTCGTGAGAAGGATAAAAAGAAAACTTTTTTTAAAAAAATTCTCGAAAAATTCAAAAAAAATTCCATTAAATCAGGTATGTTGGTGCATAAAACTTTTGTAAAAGAAGTTTTTATATGTTTTTTTAATGAGCAAAAAAAGAAATTTTGATGCACAAATTTTTTGACTTGTTATAGTTTGATGCGCAATAAAATTTTGATGTAAAAAGTCAAAAGAAGTTGGGTACAAAAACGAATTTTTGATGCACAAAAAACCAATTTAATGCACAAACGTTTTTTTCATAATTTTTTTTCGGCAAAACTATCCACCTTTTGAAAAACTTCCTTTACAACTTTTTCATGCACCAACATATACGATCTTGTATAATTTTTTCAGAATTTTTTGAGAATTTAAAAAAAAAAAATCTTTTTATCTTTCTCACGAATATTTATCTTTTTATTTGATCTTTATCATATATATATTAAAGTTTTCTCAATCAAAATAAGTATTTGTGTTATCCCACTCGTTTCTTTAGTGGGGTTTCTTTGATTGCTTAAATCGTTGATGTTTCGCACAAATCTGAGTGTCACACGTTGAGTTTGTGGAGAACGAGTCCATGACAACCCCCTTAGTTAGAAGAAAAAACAAATAAGCACAATATAACGATTCTAAGCTAGTAAATATGTGCTCTAACTATTGAAAGACAAACCTTACAATCAAAGAGAAGTGTACTACAACAATGTTCACATTAATACTTGTATGTGTTGTATCTTCAGTCCCATAGGAGGGGAAAATCATTATTAATATTACATGAGATGTTACCTAGTTGTGACGTATAAGAAGTAAAAGCTAATGATTAGCTTTGTTTAACCTATAGTTTTTACATGTTTGGTAACTTGTAGTATTATATTAATCTCAAGATCTGTCCTTTAAATTTGAAAACATATTTAAGTATATATTTTGATACTCCGGTCCATAATATAACTGTCACCTAAACATTTAGCTGCATAGTTAATTATTTGGAAAACGAGCCTAAAATGTGTTTGCATATATTAATCCAAGTAGTTGTAAAAAACCAAAGAAAGCGAAGTAGGTACCGATGAGCAAGTGTTTTGTTTTAAAGATTCCATCTATAGTTCACCCATGTAGGACCCTCAGCCACTGACTAGTTGACACGTGTAGGTACCTACCACGACGTTAGTATTTTCCTTCTATATATACAGCCTTCACTCCCCATTGCAAAACTCACCTCATCACACATACAACTTTCTCTTGATCTCTTCCTTTTACGTAATCGTTTTACGAATATGTTTATCGAGAGCTTTAAGGTAGAAAGCCCTAACGTTAAGTACACCGAGGATGAAATACACTCGGTGTACGATTACGATACAACCGAACTCGTTCATGAGGAGAAAAACGGTGCTTATCAATGGGTTGTTAGGCCCAAAACCGTTAAATACGAGTTCAAGACTCAAACCAATGTTCCTAAATTAGGGTTTGAATTTATTTAAACTATTTTTAATGTTTTCATTTCGTGTCATGCATGTGTTGAGTTTCGATTAATTATTTTATTGATTGTTGTATATATATATATATATATATATATATATAGGGTTATGCTTGTTGGATGGGGAGGCAACAATGGTTCAACCCTAACTGCTGGTGTCATCGCCAATCGCGAGTAAGTACATATTAGTCACTTTTATTTTTATATTAATTACTAGTATTAAAACAACGATATGATTGTACGGACGTTGTGCATGCAAGGATGTACATGTATCAAGAACATACCTGATGTTTTTGGTTGATGATCCTGTGGTCTAGATAGAAAGTGAGTTGATATGCTTGTTTCCGAAAGCAAAAATGCTTTTTACTTCTTATTATGGACGATGGAGGAATAAATTTTTGACACGAAAAATATACAAGTGGGTGAAGGTGGATGTTACATGTGGGAAAAAGTGACAGTCATGCATGTATATTACTAGTAAGTAGCATGATGACAAAATTTACTTTACTAAAACAAGTAACAAAAGCATATCTGTTTCTTAATTAAGTTAATACATCTGTAGCATAACATTATTTGACACGTTCTATTTTTTGTTTTTTCTTCAGGCCCAAAGTTTTTTAATCTTATTTGGATGTATATGATTTTAAATCTGCCATAATGGGTCATTTCTGTTTTAAACACTAATATGATATTCTTAGTTTGTGAATAAGTTACATATGATTTCTTATAGAACAATCAATCTTTTTGTTGATATACAGTAAGTAATCTGCAACACCAATAAACAAATTTGAAAACACAACAAATATATAAATTTGCAATATGAAGTTTTTAGAAAAGTAGAAGAAAAATTGTAGTATATGCAAACTAACCCAGACAAGTTTTAATTGTTTTTTTTAAAAGAGATGGCATCATCACTTTAAAGATGAAGTTACACTATTAATTGTTTTTTTTCATTATATTCTGTGAATCACATGATCAGTCCATTGTATTTATTATTGAAAAAAACTTTAGCTATAAACGGAAGACTGACTTTCTTATTGAAAATGACTTGTGTTCGGACTAAAGTTATTTGTTTAGCAACTTTATGTCATGTTGTGATCACCTTTTGCCCCACTAACTTTGTTCTTGGTCCCGAAGTAAATATTTTTGGTGACACACCTCTTTATGAGTATCATGAACTTTATGTGTGATTGTTTTTTGAACAAAAGAAAGACATAAAATAGCCATACATGAGGCATAGTGTCTAACTATATGCATACTTATGACACAAACTTGTTTATGATTCTCATTAGTTTTCTATCAATATGAACCTTTACACCTTTCTTTCTACTGATTAAAAGTTATAAACTTCACTGATCAACTTTCTAGTAGCAATTAGAATGAAATAAGATAAGTTAAGCTAGAGTCCAAACACTGTCCACATATTAATAGATAAATAATTAATATAAGTGGGTTGGTGAGCTTTAATGTTCTTGTCTTTTGTTGATTAATGATTAATTAAAAAATCAATATTGAAACAGGGGAATATCTTGGGCAACCAAAGATAAAGTGCAACAAGCCAATTACTTTGGTTCCTTGACTCAAGCGTCAACTATCAGAGTTGGGTCCTTCAATGGTGAAGAGATCTATGCTCCCTTCAAGAGCCTTCTGCCAATGGTATATCTCCTTTTTTTAATCCTAAACGGTGTTATAAAATAATTATATAACATAACCATATCGTTTAAATATCACATATTGTACTAAAGTAACACATGACTTAAGTGTTGGCTGATACAGTCATAGATTTATAGCATTTGTATATATGAAATCTCTGTCAAAAAATTTGCTGTGCAATGCAAACTATGAAAAGATTCTTACACGTGAAACCTTAAATTAATAACATCCTTACTGGTGATCAAATCAAATAACTAACAACAAAGATATGAATATATCATATGTATTGGTTGAATTGATAAAATATGTATGAATGATGATATAGGTGAACCCGGATGATATCGTGTTTGGTGGATGGGACATAAGCAGCATGAACTTGGCTGATGCCATGGCTAGAGCCAGGGTATTGGATATTGATCTCCAGAAGCAGTTAAGGCCTTACATGGAATCAATGGTTCCACTTCCTGGTATCTTTGACCCTGACTTCATTGCTGCTAACCAAGGTTCACGTGCCGATAACGTGATCAAAGGAACTAAGAACGAACAGATCCAAAAAATCATCAAGGACATGAGGTATGCACAAACATTATCCCATTCGCTTATTCAATACTTTGAATATGCTAACCAAGGTTCAATAATATCTTTTTTTTAGATTTATCAAGTTTCAAAATGTTTGTGCTTATTTATGAGTTCAATAAGTTCTTATAGATGGCCAGCTTCACACTTCTAAAAACCAACTGATCTTATTTTCCGATAAAGAATATATGAAGTTAATTAGCATATATACTTAGCATGTCACATACGTGTAGTGGTTGTTTCAAGCTTATGCATGAGGTTAATGTGGTATTTCAGCCGCATTCCATTGTACTTAAATTGTTGTGAGTAATACAAATTTACCAGGGTAACCCTTTACCCAAAAAAAAAAAAGTTAATTAGCATATATAATTCATTATTTGTATAATCAAGTGTTTTAACATCTAATACATGGAAAACATGTAGTCTTTATATAGGAAAATTCTCAATTTTTTTTAAATGATGATGGAAACAGGGAGTTTAAGGAGGCAAACAAGGTAGACAAGCTTGTTGTCTTGTGGACTGCAAACACCGAAAGATACAGCAATGTTGTTGTCGGGCTTAATGACACAATGGAAAACATGTTCGCATCATTAGACAGAAATGAAGCCGAGATTTCACCGTCAACCTTGTATGCTATTGCTTGTATTCTTGAAAATGTGCCTTTTATCAATGGCAGCCCACAAAACACTTTCGTACCAGGTAACTATCTAATTTATTTTGTGGTGTTATTTAGAGTTAAGTTAAATTTTCGTGTTATGCTGATTTAATAATATGGTTGAAGGGGTTATTGAATTGGCGATTAAGCATAACACCTTGATTGGTGGAGATGACTTTAAGAGTGGTCAAACTAAAATGAAGTCCGTTCTTGTTGATTTCCTTGTTGGAGCTGGTATCAAGGTAAGTAAAGCTACTCATTCAATTTGTATCATATGTGTTTTGGTAAATAAAAAAAAATAAGAAAACGAAAATTTCTAAATTTTAGACACACAACCACTAATTAAGAGGTTTTGGTAACAGCCAACATCCATTGTGAGCTACAATCACTTGGGAAACAATGACGGAATGAATCTCTCAGCTCCACAAACATTCCGATCCAAGGAGATCTCCAAGAGCAATGTCGTTGACGATATGGTTTCTAGCAACGCCATCTTATACGAGCCTGGCGAGCATCCTGACCATGTGGTTGTCATTAAGGTATGTAGTATATTAGAGATATTTGGATGTCATTATGAGTTTAACATGGGATTAATGCTGTTATATTGGCTTGTGCAGTATGTTCCATATGTTGCTGATAGCAAGAGAGCAATGGATGAGTACACCTCTGAGATATTCATGGGTGGTACAAACACCATTGTACTACACAACACATGTGAAGACTCACTTCTGGCTGCCCCAATCATCTTGGACTTGGTCCTACTTGCTGAGCTCAGTACTCGCATCGCACTAAAATCTGAAGCAGAGGTTCAATCACTTCAACTATCATATCTAATTAAGTCATCAAATGTTTATTTACAATTGGATTAGCCTATTACTATCTGTTTTCGTTGTTAATCGTGTGTTGTGACCGTTATTATTGCAGGGCAAGTTCCATTCATTCCATCCAGTGGCTACCATCTTAAGCTACCTTACAAAGGCCCCTCTTGTAAGTTTTAAAAATTCATAAACTTTATATTGTACATTTAGATGAATTATTGTTGTGATCACATGTCATGGGACCAAGAAGTGATGTAAAGTTGTTTGTGACTTTGTAAAACAGGTACCACCAGGTACACCAGTGGTGAATGCACTAGCAAAACAAAGGGCAATGTTGGAAAACATATTGAGGGCTTGTGTTGGTTTGGCACCAGAAAACAACATGATCTTGGAATACAAGTGATGATATCAAGTTTCCATATGAATATGATTTGTATTTTTCAGGATGTAATGTTTTCTGTTGTTTGTTTGCAACTTCAAACATCTTTTGTAATCACAAGTGTAGTAGTGTGTGTGCTTTGCTTTGCTTTGGCTTAGCTTAGCCTAGCTTTTAAGAAGTTACTACCTTTTTATTTCAAGATGAATATATTCCCAAAATAATGCCAAATTTTGTTGTGCTAGCCTATCTTTATATGCATCAGCAATGTAACAGCAGAAAAAATGTGTATTATCTACTTCTTATAGTTTCATTGTATTTTAAAGAGAGTATTAGATTTGGATTACAAGTTACTCTATATGACAGGACTGTTATTGTGTGTTCGGAAATCAAGTTCGACACTCTGAATTCTGCCGCTAAGTTATGAGGTTTTTTTTTCTTTTCTTATTGTAGTCAACTTTGAAAGATGAGTTTAATAGTTGATAACTTTATATCGTTTATGAGATTTGAACGTTGTATGGTTTAATGCAGTATAAATGTACTTGACTCTACCATGTGACATTATAAGCTTATGTTGTTCAGTATCAATTAAAGATTGGAATTTTCCCGCAACTCTATTCTCATTGGGAGTTTGATACATATTTAGTTACAGGTGATTATAAGTGGGTTTAGCCCAATGGACCTAAAAAACTTGGTAGCCATTAAAAATATCACCGACACATTCATGATTCATTAATTAATATCAAAGTTCTGCACTTGTGCCAGTCAAATGGTTCATTAGGAATCGTCTTAAGGTGTCAAGAAGTCTAAATTAAATTATTCGATTGTGACTAAGTTAATTTAACATATATACTTTGGCAACCATTATCAAAAGTGCTTACTAGTACAACACTTGATCTCCTCACAAAAGAACAAGAGTTCATATCTCACCATGTACAAATTTGAGGTGGTTAGTGAAGGGTCGAAAACGGTCATGAAGACATCCCGATTAGACCCCGTTCATGTGAGTCGAAGATTCACCTTGCTTTAATAACTTGAACATGCAAGTAAGACGTTTACCCGTTAACAACCAAGTAATGTGGAAGTTAATAACCAACTAAGGCAACCACCAAGTCTCAAATGGATATTTCACAAGACTTACTGGATCTTGCTAGAAAATCCTCGAACGTGTATAAGGAGATTGTTAGGGTAGTAGACGTTCCTATGGAAAGCTAAAAATCGAGCGGACCTACCCCTGAATCTAGAAAGAAGAGAATAAAAACTATGGCTAAGAAAGATAGGAAAAAGATAGAGATTTTGCTAAAGGAGTAGATAAATGGTAAGACTATATCTTACGTTATTACCACACGCTTAATAAGCTAGAAATAAGACGAGAAAGATGAGTGGTGACTATAATAAGCTAGAGAAAAAGATGTTTCTTGATTAGAATGAAAAGCAAAGACAAACACTTTTTCTCTCTGACCTACAAAAACCTTACTACTAGCCTACCATGCTCACTCACTCTCTAAAATGAACTACTCTTTTCCAAAAAGGATGAGGCTTCCTTTTATAGTATAAGGAATCTCTTACACTTCTCCCTCTTGGACGATGTGGGATAAATCACCAAACTAGTGTAATATTAACTTCGGAATCTCGTAACTATTTTCCGTGACTAATATATAATGACAATCACTTCATAAAAACGTAAGGCTAACAATCTCCCCCTAAAGGGATGGTCATTGCACATAAGACTTTTCATCGTTAATGTCGTAAATCTTGAAACCCTGTAGTATTGGGCATTCCTTCATTGTTCCTTTGCATGCCTTGTGATCTTGGATCGTTGATCTTTAAGTTGATTTTCTTTGTCTTTAGCCTTGAGACAATCATTGTTTCTTGACGGGAACGTCTTCTTTAACCAACATATTCATACTTTGACATCACTTGAAAGCTAACAATCTCTCTCAATATAGACCTTTTGGCTTGATCATTATCTTGATGTATTTGAAGGAGTTCTTTGACTATCAGAGTTGTGGAAGTGTATCTTTCGATGTTTAGATCTTTCTTGATTGATGCCTTAAATATGTTTTTGAGCTTTGAGTATGAGTATGTGGCCTTGATGGATCTGAAACGGAGGTGGACATCATCCTTTGTACCTGCACATGTAGGATTAGCAATAAACACAGATATGGATGAATGTCTCCTCATTCATTGAATGGTTCGGTAGCAATAACCTCCGGTTCTGTGAGGACCGTTAGTAGTAAAATACTGACTCATCTCCTCATTGCCATTAATGACAACTCAACAACTTTTCCAGCATATAATGTCGTTCCTGAACTAGGATGCCCCGAGTGAGCTAACTAAACTGATCTAGGTGAGTCGTCGAAGCCAACGTGAAGTCAACAACATGACTGAAAATCTTATCAATCAAAAAACACTTTGTAGGTAACATTAACCCCCATGTCCGTGAAGACTGTTTTCAGTTCGAAAACTGACCTATCTCTTCATAGCCATATGAAATGAATACTCAATAGGTTTTCCGGCTAACTGCCGTTTCACATGTCCGGATACCGTTGGTGAGGCTAACAATTACGAACATAAGATCATCTTCGTCGAACTGTGAGGTTCTCATCCGTCAATTCATACTTTCATTCTCAAGCCCATATGCTCTTTTGAAGCTAACAACGGACACGAAAATCGTTTTCATAGATCTGTAAAGGTTTTAGAAGACTAAAGAAAATAGTTTGAAAATCATTCGAAGTGTTGATGAATAATGAATTTTTTAACACTTTGAAAGTTTTGGAGTTTGGAAAGCATCCGTTAATTCTCATTATTTCACACAGATTACTTTATGTATGTGATGTACTCTTGTATGACTTGTGTTATTTGATTTTGAACAACAAGTGTATAAGGAATTGTGTCCTAATGAGATTTATTGATTGATCTCGTTGGCTCTAGACTCTATAAGTACATATTTGATTTTGGTGATCGGAGGCTGGAGTGGATTGCCAACTTTTTAATATCAACAATCTCGGAATGAGAAAGTCGATAGAAGCATGTTGATCTTCGTGAGAAATGAAACAAACTTCTTTTGAGAGAAGCCTGAGTAGCTGGGAAGGGTTGTGCATTGCATCACTGGGTCCATGATGACTTGTCTTCAATATTAGAATCATCTTTGTGATTACATATAGATTATGCATTGGCCCGATTTATGCCTAGTTTATAAAGGGCTCATTTCTGTTCAACCTTACATCACTTTTCTTTTTCATTCTTCAACCCCTACAATGTTAACATAAACGTCCTCATTATCATCTTCTTAGGTTTGTTTCGATGATAACTCATGCCCTAGATAACATTTTTCCCGTTCTCACTCTTACTCCTTTTTTAGATCTTTTCCTAAGGACTTCTATTCTATCTATTGAAGTGTCCTTGGGTAGATCCCTCTGGTTCTTGCTAGATCATGAAACAATACATAACCTTAACCACCTTATATCTCCTTGAATATCATCAGTTGGTCGATCATTTGGTATTACTTTCGAAGCCATAAAATCCTTTGAAAAATCACCAAGGTGTTAAAGAAATCACTTTTTTACACCTTGAAAGTTTTCTTTTCCACCAAAAACCCCCTACACATGTTCATCATATTTATGAAAGAGTTTGCACATAAGAGGTCAAGAACGCACTTATATTTAAAGATCTTATCCGAATTAAGCATTATTGATCACATTTTAATCACTATTCTCCCCTTTTTTTACATATGTTTTTAAAATTTTGATTATTTCATGTGAATTAAAATACAAGTTAATGTACGTTAACTTACGTGTAGAATGAAAGCTTATTGGGAGAACAATGTTGCATAAAAAATGGAACTTATATTTTTTCTTTATTCAAATGTTTATACTCCCCTTTTAAAAATAGAATAGAATAAAAACTTGGAGAAAGGAGTATGTTGAGCACACAATTTTTGAAAGATTTTGAATTTATCTTTGAAAATATCCTGAAAAACTCAACAAGAAAAGACGTTTGATCATACTTCTTCATTTTTGTTAGACCTTGACTCGGGTGACTGACTCTCTGGGTTGACTCAGTCAACTCGGTAATTACCGAGTTGACTCGGTGTAGTCATTGTCTACATATTTCGCCCATTATGAACCTGTCATATTTCGCCTGTGACATGCTTCGCCTGAAACATATTTCGCCTGAGGCATATTTCGCTTGAAGGCAGAGACATATTTCGCCTAAAACCTATGCATATTTCGCCTGAAACCTGTACATATTTCGCCTAAAACCTGTACATATTTCGCTTGAAGGCAACCTGCATATTTCACTTGAAGTCATAAACATATTTCGTCTGAAATCAGATAGAAACATATTTCGCCTCAACTGTACTTTTTCTTAAAATTTTAGATATGTGTTTTTTCTTGTTTTCTTTAAGCCTTATTCAAACACGGACCAAAATAAGCTTCAAAAAGTTGTTTAACAACCCAACAAGCTCGGAAAAAATCATATAAGCTGTGACAAAAATGATCTGATAAGCCTTTTGCTAAGATGAGGAAAAAAGCCCAAAAACAACTTATCATTAAGCTTAACATAAGCTCGAAATAGGCTGTCGAAAACAGACACCACTTTACAACCTTTTCTTTAGATTTACAACCATTATGAAACAACACTAGAAAAGGTTAATTGTTTATAACATAAACCACATCAAAACAACTCAAACCGTGGCTTTTTCATCAAAAATAAGCCCACGAAATAAGCTATAAGAAGTTGTAAATAAGATGTGATAAGCACGAAACAACACACATAATACAAAACACCCCTGGTTAGCTCTTGATACCAATTGACACGACACAAAACACCTTTTCGGGGGGCAGTTTTGATCAAACCAAACAAGATATGCCATGGTTGTTTCTAGTGAGAGAAAGTAGAGAGAGGGTGGAGAAACTTGGAAAATATTAGATTGAATTCAAAACTTACAAACGACTTCCACACACCTCATGGAGAGCCACAAGGGGTATTTATATGACAAGCATAACATAACTATGCCTAAATAACAAAAGTAACCCCTGCGTATCACGCAATGTTAATAGCTAGTCCAATTCACGTGTAAGATGCCAACTTTACAAAATAGTAAGACTAACATAAGGTTATAAAGAACTAGGTTGCATATTTTACCTAGACTATAACCATTACACAAAAACATTGCATAATATAAAACTTTTCATGTGCATAACACTACGTGATCCCATTGCCTTATGTGCTTTTTACAATTGCCTTATATAAAAGTTATTTATATAAATACTAGAACTTTCCCCAAGACATTGTGAGTGACACAATGATCTCTAGACTCTTCCCCAAGACATCGTGAGTGATACGATGGTCTTTAAAACTTTTCATGTCTTTTACATAATACCATTTTACATAACATCGAAACTTATCACAGTCCCCCGATCCCACTAGTTTTTCTTACCATTCAACTCCAAGTTTGAACACCCGCCTCATACTATTGAAACATCTATGCCATCTTGTAACTCGTCGCCTGGAAACATGCCGATTAATTTGAACACGACTTTTAGAACTCGACTGATTTTATTTTTTCTTTTATTCCTTTGATTTTGAAGAAAGTTGCCTACCACAAGAAAATCAATAAGTTCCGAGGCCATCGAAGAACTGATAGCCCAATGCGTGGCTGATGCGTTGGCAACTTACAAGACTAATCGAAACACCAGAAATGGTAATGGAAATGGGAGCGGAAGCCAATTTGATGACGGAAGTGGTAGCAGAAGGATCGTGCACACGGCTCGAGGGTGCGCGTACAAGGAGTTCCTCAACTATCAACCTCTTAACTTCAAGGGTACTAAAGGGGCAGTAGGATTATCCCGGTGGTTGGAAAAGATGGAATTTGTATTCCATATCAGTAACTGTGATGTTGAGTGTCAAGTAAAGTATGACACTTGTACCTTGTTGAATGGCGCTCTGGCATGGTGGAACTCCCATGTTAGGACTGTTGGACATGATGTAGCCAATGACATGTCGTGAAAAGACTTGATGAAGATGATGACAAAAGCTTACTGCCTAAGAAATAAGATTCATTTCTTAATGGTACCAAGCTACCAGTGAAATTGATCCTTAAAAAACCTCAAACCAAGCTTGTTAATTCGGCTGATGGGGTGGCTAAGGATATGAACGTGTCTGCTGTTGATGGAAATAATGGTATTATGGATAATACAAGTATGAATAATGACCAGACCCATGTGGAGAATGATTCTCAAGTCGTTGGTGGTATACAAGCGTCTGATCAATCAGGTGCTGCTACTTTTGATCAGGTTCATGGTGCTGAATCATTTTCAAGTAATGTTAATGGTGGGGTTACTGGGACTTCTAAACATGATACTGGTGTTAAACTTGTGTCATATGTAGCCATGTTTCAAACCAAACCTAAAACTTATATGAAGATCATGGAACTCCATTCTGAAGAAGTAGTGGAGAGAGCAGCTATGGCAATCCCGTATCCATCAGTAGAGGAGGTTAGATGCAAATTTGGCAATACTCTGTATTGGTATTTCATTAGAAAAAATATTTCTTTTCCTCTTGTGGAAAAATACGTGAAGAATACATGGGCAAAATTTGGTCTTGAACGTGTTATGTTTCGAAAGGGCTTCTTCTTTTTCCAATTCTCTACTCAGGATGGTATGGAAAATGTTTTAGAACATGGGTCGTGGCTTATTCGCTTGGTGCCGTTAATTCTGAACGTTTGGTCTCCTACTTCCACTTTAAAGAAGGATGAGACTTCTTTAGCACCAGTTTGGGTCAAATTACATGACGTACCCATTGTTGGATACTCAAAAACTAGATTAAGCCTGATTACAACCAAAATAGGTCGTCCTATTATGCTTGATGCTTATACTAGCAATATGTGCATTAATCCATGGGGAAAGAACACGTATGCGAGAGCTTATATTGAAGTTTCAGCGGCTAATGCATTGTTAGACTCGTTAGTTGTAGCGATTCCCCTTCCTAATGGTAAGGGGCACACATTGGAGAATATAGAGATTGAGTACGAATGGAGACCTACTTGGTGTGAAACTTGCAAAATATTTGATCATACGGATACGCGTTGTCCAAAAAGAGTCGATGTTATAAAACCGGTGGGTAGTAATAAGCCTAGTACTATGCCTAGTACTAGTGGGGATAATGAAGAAGGATTTGTTGAAGTTAAGACCCGAAAGAAGAAAGGGAAAAAGATGATGGTTCTCGGGCTTTTGGTGGTTGATCGGTTGAAATTACACTAAATATATATATAATATATATTAAAATATAAAATATATAAAGAAGTGTAAAAACAGCA
>BQNB010056219.1:0-38754 GCA_026074375.1 Tanacetum coccineum | reverse complement strand
CACTAATACTGATGAGCAATTGCACATAAAAATAAGCAAAGAAAATAAGCTGGAACAAGAATAAAAGCTAGAAATGGCAAATAAGCTAAAAAGCTACAAACTGATACACTATTGAAAATGCTGAAAAGGAAAATATAACACTACCAGCAGGAACTATAACACTACCAGCAGGAACTATAACACTACCAGTAGTAATAACACTACCAGCAGGAACTATAACACTACCAGCAGGAACTATAACACTACCAGCAGGAACTATAACTACCAGGAGGTATAAGCTTACTCCTAAAAACAGTAAAGGGAAATGGTTTGATCTACTCTAAAAAGCTAAGGAAATCTTGAATAAGCAGAAATAATAAGCTGATAAGCTAAAATAAACCACCAGTACTAACAGTTTTAACTAACAGTACTAACTAAGAAAGTGATACAAACTACTTTTAAACTAACAAATAAGCAAGATAAGCACTAAACATCATAATAAAGCATTCATAAGCAAAGATAAGTAATAAATAAGCACAGTAAGCACCTCTGCAATAAATAAGAAATATAAGAAAAGAGAGAGACTTACCAAACCCTTGCTCAAAACAGGGTTAAACTAAGAATCTACAAGCTCTAACTTGTATAAAACAAGCTAGTGAGAGTCCATAAGCCCATCCAGAACTGGCTTATCATCCATAACATAAGCTGTGGTATATTTGAGAGTGATTTTCTCTTAACTTCTTAACTTTTTAAATTTACTTAATTAAAACAGCTTATAAATAAGCTGTACTGATAGCTTTTTGAACACAAAAACAACACAATTAAGAAACTTGGCACTTGTAAATTAACTTAAAACCTCAAATTGCATTAAAACTTGAAAGTGTTACAAAGCTGAAAGTAAAAGCTGTAAAATGGTTTTAAAAGAACTGGAAATAAGCTAAGTTATATTAAAAATTAAAAACTAACTAGTTAAGACTAAGATTAAGATTGCCACAAAGGCTTACAAAAAACTATATTTATAGCCGAAGTCTTCATCTCTTGGACTTGCAGCTTGTGCTTCTTTTGTGAGAGCAAAAACCAAGTGTGCTTGTTGTGTGAGGGGATTCTCAAGCAAATCCCAGCCTTCAATTGCTTTTGTGCTTCTTTGGAGTCAATCTCAGCCATTGAAAATACTTTGGGAATGGTGTGGGATTGCCAACATGGCATTTATACAGCTGGGGGGAAGTAGTAGGGTGGTTGAAATGATTTTGGCTAGGGTGTCGAGTGGTTTTGCAGGGAGGAAGTATGGGAAGACATCCAAGTTGTACCTGGGTTTGGTTGGGGCGGGAAAGAAGACTTTTTGGGGAAGCAGCAGTTTTGTCCCCTCAAGTTATATAACTTGAATGCAATCTTTGCCCGGTTTGCAATTTTGACCCTTGTCTTTTAATTCTTGTAATACAACTTGAGGTTTGGTAATTTTTAGTCCCTCAAGTTGTATTTTCTTCACTTGGATGACCTTTGATTTTGTCCTTTCCATTCCGTGCTTGGTTTTGTTTGGTTTTTGGCTTTCTTTTTGAATATCCGTTCCTGCATAATACAAATGCAAAACATACAAATACAATGTATTTTTGGTACGATTTTAGTCGTTTAAGTCCGTTTAGAATGGAAAATGGTATGTGTAATTAAGCACATACCAAGGGTACGTCAAAGGGCAGAACAGAAACAAGTCGAAATCATGGAAGATATGAGAGATAAAGTGCAGGCATAATATCATGTGTTGGAATTGCAACCAGAAGGGTCACTTTCAGAATCAGTGTTCGAAGCTTGTAGCCTCCAGGGATAAGGAGGTTAACTAAGCAGCTAGAGATCCTGATTGAGGATTGTATTATAGATTCTGGTGCATCGTTCCATTCTACCTATTGCAAAAAAGAGTTAGAAAGGTTCAAGCTACGCTCCGGTAAGGTTTGTTTAGTAGATGACAAGACTATAGACATTGCAAGCATTGGGGATGTTGTCCTCATAACTTCTTTTGGTACAAGTTGGACTCTAAAAGATGTTAGGTACATTCCAAGCCTAAAGAGAAGGTTAATCTCTGTTGGGCAGCTTGATGAGGAAGGTTACCACGTAGGCTTCAGAGATCAGCAGTGGAAGGTTACTAAAGGTAGTTTGGTGGTAGTTCATGGGAACGAACGTGAAAGCCTGTATATGGTTGAGGTACACCCCGAGGGGATTGGCGCAATTATTAAAGGTAGTGGCATTGCAGCTGTGTAACACTAGAGACTTGGTGATATGAGCAGGATTAGTATGAGCATGTTAGCTTCTAAAGGAAATGTTTCAGATGTACGAAAGGTAGATATCTACTTTTGTAAGCCAGGTGGTTTGGGGAAGCAGAAGAATCTTTCCTTCATAATGTCAGTGAAGACAAGGAAAGTGCAGAGGTTGGAGCAAGTTCACACAGAAGGCTATGGCCTTACATTTATTGCATCGATCTAAGGATCTCCCTACTATGATACTGTTATCAAAGACTGCAGCAGGAGTTGCCGTAGGTATTTTCCAAGCTTTAAATTTATAATACTAGAAATACTAATTTTTACTAAAAACACAACACTCGGGAAGTATACCCGTTCGTGTATAGTATAGCTTTAGGTAAGTCCAGGTCGTTTCACGAGAATTGAAGTTTTCACAGTTTGTAATTAAGGTGCTAAGGCTAAGATGATTGTCACAGATCAAATTAACCAAGACGAGCATATATCAAATAATGCAAAGAAAGCAATAAAAGGATGATTAAATCAAATGATTAAGGTATGTTTGTTTAGGCAATGATCACTTAGATAATGAAGTGTTTAGGATAGTGTTTATAAGTTTAGAAAATAGAGTTATCACAAGTTATAAATCCTTTCGGCCTTTAAATATAACTAGTGATTATATTGATTAATAATAACAAATCCTTTCGGCCTTTACACTTAGAAAATCATGTTTAACCATTTCAATAAACACATATCCAAATGCTCCATATCAAAGATTACAGTATGCCCAAACAAACATAAGATTACTACTTCATGATCAGAGTAACAAAACACATAACATTCATCATGGATTCAACAAAGATTATATTCAAAAGAATAACTAGATTCGTACCAATTCCAAGAGCAAAGTATGGTGATTTCACAAGAATTTCCCAAGAATACTTTATTATATTCAAAGCAAAATTCGGAAACTATGAACAATTTCGTCACAATCGCTTATAGATTCGAAATAACACTACAACTATGCTTCTTTGATGGATCAAAATCTAGAAATTTATGGTGGAGAGTGGTGGTAGTAGATGATGGTGATGGTGGTTTGAAGGCGGTGTTTGGTTCCTTGGTTTGTCAAGCCAAGTTCACCAAAACACCCACTTGGAGTGTTCTAAATGAACTAGAGAAAGTGGTGTGAGGATGTATTTGGAATGAAAAAATTGTCCTCTATTTATAGGCTAAAATTTGGAAAAAGTGCGCCGGTTTTGGAATTAAGTACGACGCACTTGAGGAGTTAATCCGATGGTCATTTAATGTTTTAACTGGAAGTGCGGCGCACTTACAAATAAGTGCGGCGGTTTTGGTGAGTTAATACAGGTGCATTTATTAGACTTTAATTCTTCTAACTTCGGGAAATGTGCGGCGAAACCATTCACTTTGAAATTTGGCCCGGAGTTTTAGGATAACTCGACAGTGCCATATGGAAAAACTTGGGTTACAGTGAATGGTCCACTCCATCGGGTCTTAAGCTTTGCCCTAGAAAATCTTCATCTATAGTTAAAGAGGAGGACTCGATCACAGCGACGTAGAAAAACGCGGTTTTAACCAAGGCTCGAACTCGTAGCGGCTTGCTTCTTTCCTTTCGACTCAGGGCATCAGCCACCACGTTCGCCTTTCTTGGATGATATTGGATCTCACAGTCGTAGTCGCTCAACAATTCTAACCAACGCCTTTGCCTCATATTCAGCAACTTCTGGTCAAGAATATGTTGCAAACTCTTATGATCAGTAAACACAACGCACTTGATACCGTACAGATAATGTCTCCACATCTTCAGGGCAAACACTACTGCACCAAGCTCTAGGTCGTGTGTGGTATAGTTCTTCTCATGGACCTTGAGTTGGCGGGATGCGTAAGCTATGAACTTCTCTCTCTGCATCAAAACCGCGCCTAACCCTTTATGCGAAGCATCGCAATATACCACGAAGTTCTCACTTCCCTCTGGTAAAGCCAAAATTGGCGCACTACACAATTTTTGCTTCAACAACTGGAATGCAGCTTCTGCTTTTTCTCCCCATTCAAATGTCACACCCCGCAATTTTCGATATTTTAAATTACTATTTTACCCTTTGACTTTTCAGTTCCAATTTGACTTTTTGACTTTTGACCTCTTACGGTCACATAAAAACGATTACCGCGTAATCGGTAATCTTTTGAAACGTATTTAAATTATAAATACTAATAATTACTATTATCTCTCATTGGTTATTTCATTTTTCAAACTTATTTTAACTTGAAAACGAGAATATATATATTTCATAAGTTGATTTATCAAAAACGACCCGCTAAATTACGTTTTCATTATTCGGACTCTATAGCAATTTGATGTAAAATGACATTTCGGACAACTTTTTAGTTTTGCCCGAGACTTGAAACCAAGCAGAAAATGACTGAAATAGCCTCGCAAAATTTTGAACACAACTCGTACCGACCCAAAAATAATTAAATTTATATTTAATTATCACTTTTTATTAAATAAAAATATTTAATAAATTATTAAATTTTTATTCAAAAGCGGTTATTTTAAAACACAAAGGTTCAAATTAAAGTTTCATTTTACGGACAAAGGTTACCCGTGTTACCCAAAATAAATAATAAACGTTAAATACATTTTATAAAAACATTTATAAAATATAATCAAGTAAATACTCGTTTTTATCAGAAAAATGATTTGGAAAACAACGGCGCAACTTTCGTAATTTAATTCAACCGTTAACTAGTCCAAATGAGTCCCGAACCAATATTTATAAAAGTTACTCGAATGTTACATTTTGGCCCCTTGGAAACATTTACACAATCAACCCTAAACTATTACACCTTTTACATTTCATTTTATAACTTTATTATATATATAAAAATTTTAACTTTTTACGGTGCTCGTGCTACAGGTGCAGCACCAGGGACTAAGTTGATTTGAAATTCAACTTGTCGAGCAGGCGGTAATCCAGGCAAATCTTCTGGAAAGACTTCTGGAAATTCCCGTACGATTGGCACATCCTCAAGTCGCTTCTCCTCTGACTTATCCTTAGCTTTCTTGGACGTAACTTGTGCCAGATAAACTTGACATCCTTTCTCAATATACTTTTGGGTCTTCGTGCACGATATGATATTCAACTTACTTCCGTTGTCGCAATTATCACCTCGGATTATCAACACCTCATTTCCATAAGGAATACGAACAACCTTCTCGTCACAAACGATTAACGCGTGGTATTTCACCAACCAATCCATACCAATGATGACGTCAAAACTACCAAGCTCTACGGCAATAGTCTATGTCAACGAGACCTAATAATCCTAACGTGCAACCTCTAAGAACAATATTTGTTTCTGAAATTCTTCCATTGGCAAGTTCTACGGCATAACTAGTGTCTAAAGTGGTTGGTGTAACATCAAGCAAAGCACTAAAGGTAGTCGACACAAAACTTCTATCGGCACCCGAATCGAATAACATAGAAGCATAACAGTTATTGAGAAGGAACGTACCCGTGACAACGTTGGAATCAGGGTTTGTTCCTCCTCCACCAATGCTAAGCTCTCGCCGTAGTTTCGTTACCTCCAGTCTGGTTTCCAGTCTTGTTTCCATTCTTGTTTCTTGTCTGGTTTCCACGGTTCTGATTCCTCAACTTAGGACAACCTCCCGAATGTCATGGTCTTCCACACTCATAACAAATAATACCCTGCTGATTTCCAACTGGAGCCCTCTAAGTGTTTGGAGCAATAGCAACCCTACAATCCCTAGTTTGATGTCCAACCTTCTTACAGTTTCCACACCTCATAGTACACAACCCTTCATGGTGCAACCTGCACTTATTGCAGTAGGGTAGTGGCCCAGCATACCCCTTTCTTTCATTGTTCCCAGCCGTATAAGCTTTGGCCACATTCTGCCCACTAGTATTTTGCCTCTTGAATGGCGGTTGCTGTCCACGGTTATCCCTTAGGTTACTTTCCATCCTCCTCTTATTCTCAGCACTCCTTGCAGCATAACCCTGGACCTTCTTATCCATCAATTGGTTAGCAATACGTATAGCATCTTAGAGTCTGGCTAGATTTGCAGCAATTACATTCCCTTGAATGTTGTCTGGCAAACCTCCAATAAACCTTTCCACTCTGTCTTCTTCATCAGGGACATCTCTACGCGCTACAACAAATCACACCAACCAAAAACCCATTGTGATGCAAAAACCAACTACGCCAGTCCACAAGTCTCGTTTCTACTCCACGGACCTCGACACATTCACAATTCAGTCTCATCTCGGATTTCTCAATTCTTCTCGGACAAGTACACCCACGAAGCATTCACTTCATCAGTTCTCTCCAAACACATCCATCTAGGCAATAATCGCGCTCTCAACAACCTGCGTTCTCTTCTACAGAGAGTTCACCCGGTCAAGGGGGGGGGGGGGGGGGGGGTGGGGGGGGGGGGGGGGGGGGGGGGGGGGGAGGGGGGGAAAAAAAAAAAGCTTATCCTACAATGTGGCATGTAGCATATTCACATTATACTTCCGAGGACAATTACTGATATTGAACACAGTCTCCATCTTCTCAAACTAGCAGGTCAATCCAACAACAGCTTCGGTTCCTGAGAAATTTTGTGGCTTACACTTCAAAAAGTCTTGGACAGTGCACTCTCGAGCCACTGGCATGAAACCTCCATAATTCATGCCATGGTTTCCATTCCTGTGTCCATTTCCCTCCATTTTTCCGTTTCTCTGTTTCTTCCATTTCCATTTCCTCCGTTTCCTCTATTTCCATTTCCTACGTTACCTCCATTTTCATTTCCTTGTTCATCCCCATTCTCATTTATGGGTTCAAGGTCTATCGCGGCTTCACGAGCCTCCGTCTCTTCAGCTACTCGGCGGGTAACCAATTCTTCAACTTCCTCGTGAGTCATGGATGCTCCGGATCGTGTGTTAGGCATCTTCCTACAACACAACAATATAACGCTTGGTAAGATTTCTAGGTGATGCGAGATCACTAACGGTATTAAATAAAATTTACGGTTAATCACATAGAAAATACACGATCGAAATATATTCACGGAAATCCCATAATGCATGATGCACATAGCATAAGTAAATCAAATTATGACATCATATCATAGATAAATATCAATTTCATATCATCGAACATTAGTGATTACATCACATTAGTTTCAAAATACAGAAAATACGAGTTTCTAACAATACGGTCGCTACTAGACGCTACTGATCGATAACACTAATGAACACATCTAAGGACGATAGCCCATGTGCTTCCTAGCACACGCCTCGAGTCTGCCAACTCTCACTCGGTCATAAAATCGAAGTCGTCGCATCTGCCTCAACTCTCTCTGCATACGTGACATGCCGCGCTGGAGTCGGTCAACTCTCTGACTCTCAACACTCACGGTGCCTCTAAGCCTCCTGTTATCCCTCTCCAACTCAGCAACCCTCTCAGTCAAAGCAATAACTGCCGACTCAACCCCAACAATCCTATGTCCCTGCTCTCTCTGAACTCCCTCAATTACTGTTTACGAATGGACTGGATAGCCTGAGTGTGATCATGGGAAACCTCTTGAACAAATCTCCAATGTCTCATACGAACCGCAACTGCTCCCCTCCGACTCAAAGCTCCTGCAGCAGCGTCAGGAATATTCCTCTGGCCTCGCAGATGCGAAAACCCCTCTCAACTTTGACCTCAACCGGGCCTTTCACACCCGTCTTTGTCTCATCTCGATCAACAGCCTTAACTACAACTCTAGCATCAATCCCTCTATCCCTAAGAGCATCTGCGTAAGCAATACACTCGTCAATCTCCGCATGAATCTCTGGATCAATATCCTGCTCTAAGTGAGGCTCATCACTAACCCTGACAATAGCATCATCCCTCAAACTAATCACTCTAAGATCAACCTCTACATCTGCCAGATAACCAGAATCCTTAAATCTCTTAGGCGATGGTATCAAATCAGCACGGACGGGAGATAAAGCTCCTGATACAGGTGATAATGCAGGTATAGACGTCATAGGGGACCTACGTCTCTTGCGAGATGGTCCCGCAGAAGTACTCGGTAAATCTGGTGAAGAATGATCTGACACTGAGTGTCTCAAAGAAGGATCAGATGAAGCATCCGAATGAAAATCTGACGATGCCTCTGATGACGAATCTAAAGAAGAATGATTGGCAAGATGTCTCACAGCGAGACGATGAGTGGGTAACGGTCCAACCCTCTTCCTTGCAGTCATCATGTGTATCGGCCCATTAAGATGGTAGCGGTAAGGTCGACCATGAGGAATAGGCTGTCCAGGTGATAGAATCATAACCCGACGACGAGGTATGATAGGTGATCTCTAGGTAGAAGCGGTAATCTCAGTGAAAGGCGTACCATGGGTAGGTGATGGTGGTGTATCTGGTGTATCACTGTCTGTGGTGTCATCATCCGATGATAAAAATGGTGAGATAGCTGGTAATGGTGGTATATGGTCTGATGATGGATCAGACTCTGAATCAGATGCAGGTGAGTAATCAGGAGAAGCTGGTGTATAGTCTGGGGATGGTGGTATAGTAGGTGCTATGATAGGTGTCTCTGTGGGTATCACTGGTGTGTCAGTCTGAGTAGCGGGTGGAGTAATCACTGGTGTGGTGTCAGGAATAGTAGTAGGGATAGTACCAAACAAGATCACTCGTCCAGCAGGTGTCCCCACGCTATCCTCTGATGAATCCGAAGAAATCGAGATAACTGAAATAGCCATAACCTGCACAAGCAAAGTTCATATAAATCATCTTTATATCAACCATGCATGATGCAAAAATATGAATGGGTGAATGGGTAACTGGATGAATGCAAAATGAATGAATGAATGAATGAGTCATCGAGCACGTCATGATAGGATGAAATAAGAAATACTTAGAAATATTAGATATACTTAGTATTTAATACGTATATATTATTTACGTAGTACTTAGTTATGTATACGTACTATGTAAGATCACGTAAGGCACATAATCACGTAGGATCACATACTGGTTATAGTCCAGACCTAGTTTATACTACCTGGTTCTCTATAACCTTGGCTCTTGATACCAAACTGTCACACCCAGACTGAGGCCTGGACGGATTACGTTCCTGAGGCGTGAGTTTTTTTTTCTTTATGAGCATCTCAAGTACAAAGCATAAAGAACGACCTCTAAGGGTACGTTTTGAAAAGTAAACACCGTTGCAAAGTTTTAAAACAATAATAATAAGTTTTACATCGATAAATTAAAAGATTCAAATTAAAATGCGGAAGCATAAATAAGTTCAAACAACGTGTATTTAAAGGACAAGATAAATCACTGGGAACCGGTACAGGCAAATAGACTTCAACATAATCAATCAACAGCATCCAAGCTAAGCACAAAGAAAAACATGCTTAAAACTCAACAAAAGTTGAGTGAATTCAAGGTTTAGTATCAAACGATGTATATAGTGGACCACAAGAATGTAAAACGTATGCCGACAGTTATAATTCAGATACAACTGTCACATAAAAGTATTTAAACAGTTGCACGTAAGCTCATGACACCTGAAGCTAATTACGCATGTTAGCATGTACATTGCTATAAGTATTTGTGTGCCCTTCCAGGTGTCCGACCAAAGACAACCTAACCAGTACGATATGACATATATCCGTTTATCGGGCGCCCCGTGAGTAGTGAGCGCTACTCACCCGGATAGGGATAATTAGTCTCAATAGATCTATTTATTCATTCGCCCTCCCTCGACCGGTCCTCTAGTCAAGAGATTGACAGTTCATGATAGTTCGGGCAGTAGTGGTCTAAAAGTTACTTAGGCAACACGTAAACAGGAAAAATCTCACGTAAAGTACTTGTGTCTAGTTTTTAAAAACAAGAAATGTTTCTCATCCCAAGTTATAAAACATTTAGTCAAAACGAGTAAAAGAGTGGGGCTATGAACTCACCTTATACGGGTAGTGGATCAAAAGGAATCAATCAAGTGAAAATGAATCTCACGGTTCTAGCGACAACCTATCATATAGTCGTCATTTAAGAATGATGTACAACGAATAACGCTTAACGCAAGAACTGATCATCCGAGCACGAGTAGACACGGCGTGTCCCTTTTTAAAACGTACTTTTGAAAGTTATAAGTTTTGACAAGTCTCGACGTTTTAAAACGTCTTCAAAAATATTTTGTCTTTTAGTGTATTTCGTCTTTTAGTGTATTTTGTCTTTTAGTGTATTTTGTCTTTTAGTGTATTTTGTCTTTTAGTGTATTTCGTCATTTAGTATGTTCTGTCTTTTAGTGTCCCGACTCATCAACGTTGACTCAATAACTAAAAATGTTGACCTTAACTCGACACTTACGTTTTTCTACATTTTATCATAAGTTTGATAATAAAAGTATATTTTTGACGCTTTTATAAAGTTTACGAAAAAAAAATTCGGCATGACCTTTTGACTCGCCTGAACTCACACCTTTTTTATATGGATAAATATAAACTAATATAAATACAACACAAAAAGGATCAGAATCACGCGAGACCAAGAAACCGGAAGCAGTATAGAGTGTTCCCGGGTCGTTATGTCCCAACGAGGCTGAAATGGAAAATCGCAAGACGATTGATGATTGATGTTTGAGAATGACAAGGAATGATTGGGCACTAATACTGATGAGCAATTGCACATAAAAATAAGCAAAGAAAATAAGCTGGAACAAGAATAAAAGCTAGAAATGGCAAATAAGCTAAAAAGCTACAAACTGATACACTATTGAAAATGCTGAAAAGGAAAATAAGCTTACTGTGGTCAAAAACGGATTTTTAGCAGAATTTGTAATGAGCTTACTGTGACCAGAAAGTTAGGCACGCCAAACGAGGATCGAGAAATTGGTAAATCTGATTTTAGGCTTAGAAATATGGTAGAGCTTGCTTAGACGATCGTTTCCATATAAGGATCGTCTTGTAACTCCTAATAACGAAAAAGTTATGCCAAAAACGAGATATATATCATTAATATAACACTACCAGCAGGAACTATAACACTACCAGCAGGAACTATAACACTACCAGTAGTAATAACACTACCAGCAGGAACTATAACACTACCAGCAGGAACTATAACACTACCAGCAGGAATAACACTACCAGCAGGAACTATAACACTACCAGCAGGAACTATAACTACCAGGAGGTATAAGCTTACTCCTAAAAACAGTAAAGGGAAATGGTTTGATCTACTCTAAAAAGCTAAGGAAATCTTGAATAAGCAGAAATAATAAGCTGATAACAAAATTATCCACCAAGTACTACACAGTACTAACTTGGAAAGTGATACAACTACTTTTAGAACAACAAATAAGCAAGATAAGCATCTAAAACACATAAGAAAGCATTCATAAGCAAAGATAAGTATTAAATAAGCACAGTAAGCACCTCTGCAATAAATAAGAAATATAAGAAAAGAGAGAGACTTACCAAACCCTTGCTCAAAACAAGGGTTAAACTAAGAATCTACAAGCTCTAACTTGTATAAACAAGCAGTGAGAGTCCATAGCCATCCAGAACTGCTTATCATCCATAACAGAAGCGTGGTATATTTGAGAGTATGTTTCATCTAACTTCTAACTTTTTAAATTTACTTAATTAAAACAGCTTATAAATAAGCTGTACTGATAGCTTCTTGAACACAAAAACAACACAATTAAGAAACTTGGCACTATGTAAATTTAACTTAAAACCCAAATTTGCATTAGAAACTTGAAAGTGTTACAAAGCAAAGTAAAAGTGGTAACAAGGTTTTAAAAGATTTGGAAAAAGCTAGTTAATATTAAAAATTAAAACAAACTAGTTGAGACGAAGATGCCACAAAGGATACTAAAAACTATATTAGGTAGCCGAAGTTCTTCATCTCTTGACTGCAGCTTTGTGCTTCTTTTGTGAGAGCAAAAACCAAGTGTGCTTGTTGTGTGAGGAGATTTTCAAGCAAATCCCAGCCTTCAATTGCTTTTGTGCTTCTTTGGAGTCAATCTCAGCCATTGAAAATACTTTGGGAATGGTGTGGGATTGCCAACATGGCATTTATACAGCTGGGGGGAAGTAGTAGGGTGGTTGAAATGATTTTGGCTAGGGTGTCGAGTGGTTTTGCAGGGAGGAAGTATGGGAAGACATCCAAGTTGTACCTGGGTTTGGTTGGGGCGGGAAAGAAGACTTTTTGGGGAAGCAGCAGTTTTGTCCCCTCAAGTTATATAACTTGAATGCAATCTTTGCCCGGTTTGCAATTTTGACCCTTGTCTTTTAAATTCTTGTAATACAACTTGAGGTTTGGTAATTTTTAGTCCCTCAAGTTGTATTTTCTTCACTTGGATGACCTTTGACTTTGTCCTTTCCATTCCGTGCTTGGTTTTGTTTGGCTTTTGGCTTTCTTTTTGGTTCATCCGTTCCTGCACAATACAAATGCAAAACATACAAATACAATGTATTTTTGGTACGTTTTTAGTCGTTTAAGTCCGTTTTTAATGGAGAATGGCATTGTAAATTAACAATACAAAATCCCCCATACTAAGGTATTGTCGTGTCCCACGCAGTGTTAAGAAGTAAACACTTTACGAAAATAAAATCTCGAACCCCCTCGACTAATTACCTTAAAAGTAGCAACGGTTCGTACAAGGGGAACTAAAGCCTCATAGCTTTCGACAAGTCCCGCTTTCACCATTTTTTTATGTACACTAACTATCCCTAATATTTTTGGATTTTTCTTTCTTTTTCTTTTCTTAACAACCTGTTAGACTTCCTTTATTTTATCAACATTGGGATCATAGAATGAGAAGCGTCCATAGAATAATCTACGGATGTTTGACGGATAAATTTATCGTCCCCGATTTTTCACTAATCCAAACCAAGCAATTAAAACAAAGATCATTTGGCAAATAAGTCTAAAATTAAGCACTCATACTTATGACTTGTGAACTTTTAACTCCCAACATGGATATATGATTTAAATTCGTGTACTCATATTAACTCAACCATAGATCAACTTATTTCCATAGTCGTAATTCAAGATGAATCATGACTCAAAGCAACAACTTATTAGGACCTTGTAACTTGATTTTAAAGAACGAAATTTTAACTGTAGAACTTTTTGCAACATCTTTATCATCATAATCATAAGTTCTTACAGCTAGGAATGCGTTGCTTAGTTTGAACACCTACCTAGGCCTCGCTCCCTGTAGATAGCACACCACAACCCACGGTGTTCTTAGTTTGAAAACCCACCCCGTTGCTAGCGTAGTGGGAAATCACATCAACACCTTCTTCCTAATATGGCTAAGGATATGTGTCTTAGTTTGAACCCTCACCTAGACCTCGCTTCCTGGTGAGATATCACAACACACCAAATCCCTAGAAGTAAAGATGTCTTAGTTTGAACCCCCACCTCGTGTTTAGCGGAGCGGGATATCACGACACATCTTTTACTTGCTCCATATACTCAAATGTATGCTTCATTGGCATAATTTTAATATTCATGCATTATTGCATTCATATTTCATTCATGCTTCTTTGGCATTTTAACTTTCAATTTACTAAGAACAGAAAAACCTCGCTTTAAAGAATCAAGTTACAAATTTGAAGCTTTTTATAAAAACATCGATTGACTTAGTTGAATTGAAATAGAGCACGATGATTTGGTGGATTAAAACTAATGGGAGAAAAGCCACAAGTACTCATATAAAAGTTTTAGAAGAATCTGCTTAGGCACTTGTCTTGCTTAGCACATAAACTTATATTTAACTCTATCACTTCTTGTTCTTCACTTCGTGAAAGCTTAGCCTACAATTGAGGAACTAGCTAGGGCTCAACACGCCCGATCGAGTCAAAAATTATTCTCATTCTACCCATTAGGAAAGTCGAAACTGTGACAAAACACTTATTTTATTTTTGAAAATTTTTAAATTTTTTCATTTTTTTGGTATTTTTGCAAAAATTTGGTGGTAAAAACGGAATTACGTGACAACAACGGCTGCAGGCAAAATCAAATCGAAGATCCCCCCCCCCCCCCCATACTAGAACTAAACATCGTCCTCGATGTTTTGCAAGGGGCACCTACGTAAATCTAAGGCCGTTTATTAAGTGTGCCAAAAGATAAAACGTTAGTCGATTAGATTTGGATACTGGATTCCCAAAATGAAGCTGAGGATGTGAAACTCTTGATAAAAATACAAGCACGAGAGTTCTTCACAATCCGGGCAATCCTGGATAATTAACAACACAAACACGAAACACGGGTAATGGAAGAGGCGAGCCTCCACACAACAAGAAAACACTTATTCATTTCTACATAATACTACGATAAGCATGGGGTGCCTCCCACGAAGCGCTTGTTTAAGGTCGCTATGCTTGACCCGTCACCTGAATTTATTGGACATTGGGGAATGTGTGGAGATCTGGGACTACCAATTGTGGTACGTCCCCTCCAAAGTAATGCTTTAAACGATGACCATTCACTTTGAAATTTGGCCCGGAGTTTTGAGATAACTCGATGGTGCCGTACGGGAAAACTTGTGTGATAGTAATGTCCTGAACCAGCTGGTTTTAAGCTTTCTGAGAAATCTTTAATCTAAGTTAAAGAGGAGACTCGATCACCGACTTAAAATCGCGGTTCTTGATTTTAGAGTCGTGATCCTCTATTGTCTTATTCTTTATAGATCAAAGAGTTTCTCATAAGCTCCCAGGGAGCTCATTAAGTTCATTCAGCTGAACTTTCCTATGGTCACCAGCGGTTTTCAGGTCAAAGTTTGTATGTTTTAAGGCCCAGTAGGCCTTGTGTTCTAACTCAATTGGCAGATGGCAGGCTTTTCCGTAAACCAGCTTATATGGAGTACACCCAATGGGTGTTTTGTAAGCGGTGCGGAAAGCCCATAAAGCATCATCGAGCTTATCCTGACCGAAAGAGGTACGGTTTCTCCTATTGATCTCTCAAGAATTCTCTTCAAGCCCCGATTGGAAACCTCGACTTGTCCACTTGTTTGGGATGTAATGCAGTGGAAAGTCATGGTAACTCCAAATTTAAAGCCATCACCTTGCAAATTGAATCATTACAAAAATGAAGTGCCTCGGTCACTGATTAATTGAGCCTCGGAGATTCCGGAATCGGGCATAAAAGAGTTTCCAAAAAATTCAGATCTACAACCGCAGCATCATTGGTGGGAGCGCTTTTGCTTCAACCCATTTGAAGAAGGTAAATCAACTGCTTACTAGATTATTTGTTACCTTTGGATGATGGGGAATGACACCATACAGTCAATCCCCAGACGTCAAAGATTGCACAAACTTGGATGGAATTTTTGTGGCATCTCAAATCCCCTTTGTGAAATTTTTTCCTTGATGCTGGTCAGAGTTGTAGTTTTTAACCAACTCATGGGCATCTTTGTAGATTGTGGGCCAAAAGAATCCGGAATCGAAGACTTTCCTTGCTGTGTAGTTAGCACCGTGATGTCCACCGGTGGGACCATCGTGGCAAGCCATGAGGATGTCATGGGCTTCCTTGCCAAAAACACAACGTCGAATAACTTGATCCGCACAGATTTTAAACAGAAGGGTTACTTCCCAGAAATATGCTTCACGGCTGAAGAAGTTTCTTTCTGCTGGGTTGACATCCCTTTGATCACGAAATTTCCCGCATGGTAGTTTGCGATGTCAGCAAACCATGGGGTACTAGCATCAAGAACAGTAATCAAACTAAGAGTTTCAAGAGGAAACTTTTCATTTATTTCCTTTGGATCGAGTTCGTTCTCGTGAGGATTCTCTAATCGTGATAGATGATCAGCCGCTAGGTTCTCAGCTCCTTTCGTGTCAACTACATCAAAGTCGAACTCTTGAAGGAGCAGAACCCATCGGAGCAATCTCGCCTTAGAATCTTTCTTAGCGAAGAGATACTTGAGGGCGGAATGATCCGTATACACAGTGCATTTGTTCATGACAAGGTAAGATCGGAATTTTTCGAATGCGTACACCACGGCTAACATTTCTTTCTCTGTCGTGGTGTAACGTGATTTGTTGTCTCAGTCATCTTCATTGCTAGTTTTCGATCAATGGACCTACAAGACGAAATATCATTATCTAAAGGTGATTTGTTGTCTCAGTCATCTTCATTGCTAGTTTTCGATCAAAATAAGCTTTTAAATGTGGATTTTGGCATAAATTTGATTTTTTCTTCATATTATTTTGGTATTAATTACTCTTGTGGTATTATATCGTATATTTTATTAGTGTATTAAAACTAGCACATCAGTAACCTAGCACAAATCACCAACACAAACAAAAATAAACAATAAAACAACTAAAAAACATAAAACATTAAGGGCCTGTTTGGCAGGAGCTATTTTGAAGCTTTTTGTAGAGTTGTAAGCTTTTTGTTATAAAAATAATCTCTTTCAGAATAAATAGCTCTGTTTGGATGCATCAACTTTAAGCTTTTATTTTAAACAAGTAGCTCCTAAATAAAAAGCTGATTGATGAAGCTTTTAAAATTGTTAGGAGCTGTTAAGTATGTAAATTACTGATATACCCTCCAACCATAATATAATCTATTTAAATATGTCTATTTAAGTCAATTTACATCTTATAATTACAGTCAACAACTAATTTACAAAACACTTTTATTGAAAAAAATATACAGCTTGTAGTTCATGTTAACAGCTTTACAGTTTACAGCTTACAGTTTACAGATAGTTTTGCTAAACATACCCTAATTTTAAAAGTCGAATAGAAAACATAAAACATCTAAAAAATATATATATATATAAAATAAAACCCCATTAATAAAGCATTAATAACTTCTTAACGACATGTCTCAAAAGGCTTAGACTTTTCAATCTCAATTTTAGCAGCTTGCCTGTCTTTTCCAATTGCGGCATCAATAACTCCCATTCCATTTGAGATTCTCTTGAGCCCATCGTGAGTTGCAGTTACGAATCATGATTTCTTTTGAGGGTTTTGTTTTTAAGGATTGGTTGTAAGAGTGATTAAGATAGGGTTAGGGTTTGACGGGGTGGTTTAGGAGAGGCGGCTCAACGTAGCCACCTAGGTCTGAGAATCAAACCCGCTTTGATACCATGTTAGACAATGAAAACCCCGTAGGTGTGATTTATTATTTAGCCACAATATATAGAGTGAAAACATAGGCAAACCCTAATGGACCATCCTGATTATGTGTGTTTATTACATCGTGTGACAACCCGAAAATTTCCGTTCAAAAAGTTAGCCGTTTCCGTGTAGTAATTCGAATTTTTAAATGTTTCGTTTAGCTTTACCGTTTAACCGGGAAGTTGTTTCGTTGTTATCTGAGAATCGTCTCCGGGAGCAAACCGGGACACCAAACGTTGTAGTATTTTGGCAATATCCGCGTTTTTATGTTTTTAAGCAATATTTAAAATTTCGTAATTTTTCGTGATACCGTTACTCGTTTCGTTACTTACGTGCTTCGTATTTAATTTATACTTATACATGATCATGCAAAGTCTTGGAAATTAATTCACCAACTAGCACTATGATCCTAGAAAGTGGGAAAAATATTTTTGGTCCCCCTTTTTGCTTGTCCACAACCGGTCACAACATACATACATGCATAGGATCCATGTTTGAATTTTTGCTACAAGTTAACTAGTCAAAACTAATTTCCTACTTAAGGGCTTACACCATGTCCTAGCTACACCCTCATTTGAAGATCAAAATGGTCCCCTTTTCTTGTCCCCTCCTACCTCACGGCACACACTAGTGTGTGTGTGTGTGTGTGTGATTTTTGTGTATATACATATACACTTAACCTTATTCTCATTTCATTCACACACATATATTTTGCATTAGTCTTTCTTTCTTTCTTTCTTTTTCTCTCTTTTGCCGAACCAAAAACACACACACAAACCCACTTGTTTTTTATTTTTGATCATCCACTTGAAGATATATTGTTCGTGTTGATTGTTAGTTCATCCGGGTAATTTGTAAAACAACGTTTGGGTTGTTTTTGATTTCTAATCTACCTTTCGTCGTGTTTCTTTGTAAGTCATCTTTATTTTTCATAAATAAGTTGTACTTTTGCATTCGTATGATCATCCCGAACAAGGTGTACAAAGCGGATCGTTGTGAAAATTATTATCGAGTTTTCTATAAAACTACAAGTCTCAAAGTTTAATATTTTTCTTTAAAAATGGAAGAAAATAAAAAGTAGTTGTACTTTTGCATTTAAAAGTTCATTATGATTATGTTGATATATATATTGCTATTATTACGGCTATATCGTTTATTTAAGATTTATCGTATATTAAATTAAATATTGTTGGCGAAAAGATTAAGTTAGATGTTGGATTTGTTATAAGCGTAAGTTGAATGACGAAGAGGTTTAGGTTTAGAACGGACTTGTTGCGATATTTGAGGTGTTGTCGAAAATATATCGGATATACTTGCGAGTCAATAAAAGAGGTACTTTGTAAAATAGATAGTTTCACGAGTCGAGGAGGTTATAAAAATGGAAAGACTATATTTTTAGAAAGGTCAAGCCGAAATTTCATAACGTTAATAAAAGGCCTCAAAATTATACTTTTAATATCAAACTTATGATAAAATATATAAAAACCGAAAGTGTCGGGTTTAGGTCAACATTTATTGTTATTGATTCAACGTAGAAATGTGTCGGGACACTAAAAACAAAATAACAAAAGATGAAATACACTAAAAAACGAAATGTCACTAAAAGACGAAATGCACTAAAAAAACGAAATGCACAAAAGACAAAATACACTAAAAGACAAAATGCACTAAAAGATCCAAAATACACTAAAATGACAAAATATTTTTGAAAGAGGTTTTTAAAACGTCGAGACCTTGTCAAAACTTATAACTTTGTGAAAGTATTGTTTTAAAAAGGGATACGCATGTCTACTCGTGCTCGAATGATCAGTTCTTGCGTTAAAAGAGTTATTCTTTGTACAACCATTCTTAAACGACAACTATATGAATAGGTTGTCCGCTAGAACTCGTGAGATTCATTTTCACTTGATTAATATCCTTTTGACCACAACCCGTAGAAGGAGAGTTTCTAGTCCCTAACTTTTTACCTCATTTTGAATAATTGTTTATTAAACTTTTGGGTGAGAAACAATTGCTTGTTTATAAAACTGGAACACAATTTATGTTACTAAATATTTTCTCTGTTACCGTGTTGTCCTAAGTAGCGTTTAGACCAATACTGCCCCACTTATCATGAATCGCCAATCTCTTGACTAGAGGACACCGTCGTGGGATGCACCGAGAGTAATAAATAGTTCTAATTAGACTAATTATCCCTATCACGGGTAGTAAGCGCTCACACTACCCCTAACAACCATTTAGGGCTCCCGATAAAACGGATATAATAACCATTCGAAACTTTAGTAAGGTAGTCTTGTCAGTTACCACCCTGCGGTGGGCTTGTTTCAACCTAGCAATAAAACTATGCCTATAAACGTAAAAATTTTTAGCTTCGGTGTTCATGAGCTAAGGCGCAATGTAAATATCTTTTATGAGAGTTGTATCTGATATAACGTGTCGCATATACGTTCGATATCTTGTGGTCCACTATAATAACGTTTGAATTAAACCTATGAATCATCAACTTTATGTTGACGTTTTAAAAGCATGTTTTTTCTCAGGTGCTTGTATTGATGCTGTTGAATGACTTATGTGAAGTCTATTTGCCTGAACCACCAGTTTTTACCCAAGAATTTATTCTATGTCTTAAAAACCGGTGACGAACTTATTAGCTTCCGCATTTTTAACTTTGAATCTTTCAAATTTAAAAATCGATGTAAAACTTATTAATATTATTTTAAAAAACCTTTGAAACAAACGGTGTTTTAATTTTCAAAAACGTACCCTTCTAGGTCGTTCTTTTATGCTTTGTACTTGAGATGCTAATTAGTCACAAACCTCCGGACACGTTTCCGTTCCAGCCCGTCTGGGGGTGTGACATCGGGGGGGTGGGGGGGGGAAGACACTAAGACTTTGACAATTAAGATCGCCTGATTTCAATTTTACTTTCTGACCAAGAATACTCGAGGAAAAGTTTTTAGCGGAAAACAATGGTAGAAACTGATGGTGCAGTACAATGAAGCCAAGAACACAATCCATACTACTATGGATCGAGGGTTGCTAGGCCCAAAAATTGAATACAAGGATAACATTGAGCTAAAGAGCCAATTAGTCTCAAAGGAACAACGTAACTAACCACTTTTAGCATTCGGATCATGAAGATGCTGAACGAAAACATTAAGAAAGTTTCTTTAGATCATCTATATATTCCACATTCCAAATATTACTATAGACCAAGTGATGCTTAGAGCATTCCCTATGTCCTTGACTAGAGCAGCAAGCTAATGGCTAAAAAATGAACCAACTGGTTCAATTACAAATTGGGATGGTCTTAAAACAAAATTTCTAAACAAATAGAGTGCCCACCTGCTCGAACTCAAAAAAGAATGAACAACTTTCAGCAAGAACCAGATGAAAACCTTTACCAAGCATGGGAGCGATTTAAAGAACTCTTGATGAAGTGTCAACACTATTTAACGGAGATGCAGGAGGTAATCTTGTTCTATAATGGATTGAGAATTCCTACTCGACAAATTCTTGACTCAAGAGGTGCAATACCATCAAAGACTGTTTGCTGAATTAAAAAGTAGCCATCCCAATCAATGGCAGAATACTGCTCAAAAATGGCATAAGGAACACATCTTTGAATCAAGAAGTACTTAAACTTCTGACGGATTGGCAGCTATACAAGCACAACTAAACAATCTTGGAAGAGAGATCAAGAAAGTAAATGAAAAAGTCTATGCTGCTCAAGTTGGATGTGAACAATGCAAAGGACCCTAATTACAACCAAAATTAGCCCACTCACAGAAGATATAGAAAACCCTAAAAAGCTTCACTAAACGCAATTTCAGTAGACGCCCTTTTAAGGAGGGGGGATATAGAGCACAGCTCCGGGATTCGGAAAACAAAGAAAATAATGTGAATCCCTTCCCGAACCAAGAACGAAGACAATCTATGGAAAAATACCTTTGAGCAAATTCATGCCCACCCATGAGTGAATCAGCAAAAAGACACTAGAAAACTCTAATTTGATTACAAAGAAATCCGAGCTTCGTGGATGCCTGCCATATCAAAACAAAGAGCGATCTATTAAACTTTGGAAATCCAAATCGAGGCAAATGAGCAAGGTACGACAAGTAAAGAGGATTTGGAATCTAACCTATAGCTCAACTGAAGCGAACCCAGAGATCAAGTCAAGCCGATTACATCTACTATTGAAGACTGATTCATACCTGATTACGCCATCTTGGATCTTCCCAATACACCGTATACCACTAGACTAAACTCCACTCATTTAACGATACAAGACAAACGACGCTTCAGTATTTGGTGGAGGTAGGAGAGAGGGTGAATGCCAAGTCGTTTAAAATGTGTTACACAATGTGAAGAAAAGAAGGGATCATATTGACCACAATTCTCGGAAAGTGAGTGTCGTTGTGTGTGATATTTAATTGATTCAAGTTTTAATTAAATTTATATTTTTTGCCTCTCCCCCCCCCTCAACCAAAAACAACACTTTAACCGGGCAATGTACCCTAATGGTAGTAGTTTCGTTGAAATAAAGGGTGTCCGATCACTGAGAGCAGAGGTTAAACCTATCAATTTTAATTAACACTTGGTTATCTAATTTATGTTAATTTTCTATTCTAATCCTATGTTAAACCTATGTCAGTCCTAAATCCCTAGTTCTATATGGGAAAATAGTTGGTTTCAGCCTGAGAGACTAGCACAGGTTTGGTCGGTGACTACAATCAATTCAAGACACGGTTACCTAACGCAAGCAATAGACAAAAGATAACAGAGTCGGTCTATACCTTATATCAGAAAACTGTATTAACCATTATTAATTCCAATTAGAACGTTGGTTTTGTTTATTAAGTGCAATGATTTCTTCACATCCGAGTGGCATACGATACTTAAGACTTAGGCGTTACATCATCCTAAGACCAAGACACATTATTTCTGTCACGAATTAAAGCATCCGCAATAAAAAGCATCTTTAATTGCTAAGTATAATCTATCTTAGGGATTAAAGCAATGGTGATCTTGTTAAACCCTAGCTCATAGAGACTTTACCCACTTACCGCTTAATGGAAATCTATACACTAGTAGTCCACTTGTCCAACTATCCAATGGAATCAGAACGTTATTTGTTGAATTATCTAGGTCACCTGCTAGTCAACACGATCAATAAAACCATCGGCAATATCCAAATATACTAGTTAAGGGCCCGATAGCGTATCCCTAGAAACAGACTAAAGAATAAAACAATACGTGTGTAACTATTATTCTAGATGTATAAATTACTATATGGAGAGCTATCCTGGACTCTAGATCCGCTTGGTCCACTTTGCTAGATCCAGTTGAATGATAGGTCGCATATAAAAGCGCGTAAACAAGTATAAATTGATAAACATAAACAAGCACTCAACGATAAATCAAGAAATCGATATAAACAAATACCAAACATTCAGATCTTCATATAAATGCTAAAACCGCGTAAAGTAATAGCCTGTCAAACATCATAATAAATACAAGAAGTAATAATTTAGCCAAGGAAACTAACCGGAGTTAACGAATGATACCAAAAAACTGAACAATTACTAAAGTTTATAGAATTATACACGAAGTCTCCTATGGAAATGAATCGTTGCTTGACACTCTCTGCTCTTATTCCTCTTCTGAAAATCGACTTTTGTTTTAGGTATCGAGAATATGATTTAGCACACTTAAAACTCATTTTTTTGAGTTTTCTATTATAAGTCTGTAAGTCGTTGGATACGGCTCTCCAGTTATTGGATACGAACGTATTTGGGGATTTCTTAGAGTAGGGACCACGTTTGATATCTTCCAAAATATTATATTGATTCCATATCTTGAATACGGCGTATTGAGTCCTCTGGATATGGTGTATTGATCTTCCATTCCTTTGTGGAATTTGGAAGTACAGGCACACGGATCCGCGTATCTTCCTCGATTGATACATCGTATTGGTCTTCCAGAACAGTAATCTTCAAAATAACATTCATTTAACTCCAGAATGCGCGCCTTTTTGCTAAAGTAATCCCCAATTACTCCATAATTACTGCAATTCTCAAATATAAATGATAAGTAACAATTCATTGCATCACTATATAAAATGGGTTAATATCGTGGGATAAATGATGCTTATAAATAGACGGTTATTTGATTTCATTAATATCCCCCAATTAATCATACTTGTCCTCAAGTAGCCTATAGAAAGTTTAAGAAAATGTAATCCATAAGGATATTTTCCGTTACAGCACTTATTTCAATCTATACAGTACACAACCAAACACCTCACGAAAATAGAGATGGAAAACAAGTCAATCACTCAACTAATCAAGGTGTTAACATGTAACTAATAAATTCGCTAGAGCAACAATTGCTCAGGGGGGGGGGCTCGGAAAAGGATGGATCGTGAAGAGTTATTTCCATCATAAGCTTGCAAGAATAACACATGCTCCACCACTAAAGCCAAGGAGTAACAAGTTTATAAAGGTAAATATGGGTTTTTGTATGGAAAGGCGTACGGTTGATCATTCTACAATATTTCACCAGAAGTACCACTCCAACAAGGAAGCTGAAGCACCACATAACAAACACCACGGAACGTCGGGATAGACATGGTTGTTCGATCATAGCCCCATTCCAAAAAATTTAAACCACAACAGATTTAGGAGAAGAATGATATAGGTAGGAGCCTCTATCTTTCCATTCACCAAAAGTCATAAACCAACGAGGCATCTAAGACATGCATACATGGCCGTAACGACGGAATAGACATGCACGCTCGAACAAGTCCTCATTCGCGTAAAACCAGTGGCTAATCATCAGGTGAGAGGGAAGAAAATTGTTGTTAAATAAAAAACAAGAAACAAATAGATTAAGACTTAAGATACATGTTGCTAGACACTTTTTTCTCAACCGTTAACATGATAAAGACATAACTATTTACAACGTCTTAATCATTGATCAAAAACAACAACCTAAGTTGGCGTTCCCGTAACGGTCAACTTCCCAATCATCCAAAAACTTTACATACTCTACTAGGCATGTGGCGATATCTTCCACTTTGTATAATAACTTTTACAACGAATAAATGCGTTCCTCGATAATTCCTCGTAATGCTTTTTGGCGAACGATTATCTTCAAGACTAACCTTCTCTTTATTTTTGTTTACGAATTTTCCTAATTTTTTTTGATTTTTTTTACCAAACTATTCTTCAAATCTCGGTGTAGTTTCACCATCTTCACCATCATAATAATTCCGGATAATTCCTTTGGAATTTTCTTTCTTCGTCTACGGTTCCCGAACCAATAATTGTGACGGTAGTAAAAATCACATGAGCTTGACTACTATTTACATTCCCATATTAACAATGTGCAAATTTCCAACCGCACCAATAATAGAAAATGACACAAGACTTTAGGAAATACAATCTTTACACTTTAAACAACTAGCAACTGTAAATTAAACTTTAATCTAACAGGGTAGGTTAAGGTGTAAGGGTGTAACGAAATAAATAGTTGGTGTAAATTCCTAAAGGATTGGCTCTAGGGTTGTTCTAGTGGATCATCACTCTAAAAGATGAGAAGGGAAGGGTATAAACGGATGTTTAACTAACGGTGTAGTTAGTTTATAAACAACATGTATAGGCGATTTGGTTGTAATCCTAAGATTTACCAATTTAAACAAGTTACTCCAATTAAATCCATAATACTCATTATTGTGGTCTCGAATAGGATATAACAAGTCAGTTCTAAGTCTACAACATCACTCTACACACTCATATATTGTGGATTTTGGGGTAAAACATTGGAAACGACAGGTTAAATCCTCACAATATCTAACAAGGGTTATTGTATGCAGGGTTATGTATCAAGAAATTTTCACAAAAGTATGCTTGAATTTTTTTTTTAATTTGAGCATAATTTAAGCTTTTTATTTTGAAAAATTTAGACAAGTAACATTCAATTTCTTATCCCCCCACTTGAATTATACAACGTCCTCGTTGTATATATAAAACATTAAATACAGGAATTTAAAAAGAGAAATAGTAATGATAAACTCTCCAGATTTTTGCATAGGTAGATTCTCAAATTTGCGTGTTATGAGCAAGATTTATGTGTTGAACAAGTCGCCTTGAGTTTCAAAATCCCAACACTTTCAGACTTGTATATACTTTTAACCAACTTGTCGATATTTCTATCACGCTGGGGGTCATGTATTAAATGTCTCAGAAAACAAAGGCCATTCTATCTTCGTGGTTAGACTTTGAATAAATACCTAAAACTGTACAGGAAGTTGATACACCGTATCCATTCCCAAGGATATGCCGTATTGATACCTGTATCGAATACGCTATATTCATTTAACGAATACGCCATAAACTGCTGCTGAAAATAAAGACTGTATAACGACCAGAAATTCAATACGACCGTATACAAGTGGTTTGTATACGCCGTTAAAGACAGTCTTGGAAGACAACCAACGATAAAAATTAAAAATACCATTCCGGGTTGTCTCCCGGCAAGCACTTTTGTTTACAGCCTAGTCTTTAAGTTAGAACCTTGGCCCCAATTTTAATCCCATCTTTATAAAACAATTTGGGGTCGCACGGATTCCAAATGTGAACAATACACATTCTTGATTAGCAAAATGAATGGCATCCCCTTTGTTGAGGTAATGATTCCCAGTTTAAGATATTAAAAATTTAATCCCTTGATAAAAGTTTCAGTTTAAAAAAATCTATTAGATGTATCATGACTTGTTTCCAAAAGCTTATTTGACCCATGTGCATAGGCACCAACATCGGTATTTATTAATCATTGTTAACGTTTTTGACAGAAAATCTCCCAAAGAGTGTTCCAATATCGTGTATTTTATCATCATCATTGTCTAATCCGATTTTAAATGAATTCATCAGTGATAATTAACGTTAAAGGTAAATAATCATTAAATTTTAAAATGTTTGTTCCTCTTACACATATGGACAAAGATGTTTCACTTTTCAAATCAAATTCACGATATGCATGTCAAATTTATCAAATACATCAAATTTCATCGATATATTTCGAGTCTTTGTCATAGGAACGGTCGGGGGAAAGTTACAGCATAACCTTACCTTATTTGTTGGCTTAATCTATTTGTTTTGTGAATTTTACTTAACATCCATTTTACTTCCCTTTCCTAGCAACTAACCTTAGTGTCTACTCGAACGAGGACTTGTTCGAGCATGCATGTCTATTCCCTCGTTACGGCCATGTATGTATGTCTCAGCTACCTTGTTGGATGACGACTTTCGGTGAAAGTTAAAAGCTCCCTACCCTATATCATTCTTCATCCTAACTGCTGGTTAAACACAAACATAGATGTGTTCGGATTGTATATGTCTATTCCGTCGTTACGGCCGTGTATGTACGATACAGTTGCCTTGTTGGTGATGTACTTATGGTGAAAGACTGTTGAATGATCAACCGTAAGCCTTCTTAACCCAATTTAGATTTTGACTTGTTCTTCCTTAGCTTTAGTGGTGGAGATGTGTATCCTTGCCAAGCCTATGATACGAAGCTAATCATGACCGAGCAATTAAGCGTACTACTTAAATGTTGCACCCTAGATTAGTTGAGTGATCTGAGTGTTTTCATTTCCATATTTCGTGAGGAGCTTGGTTATGTACAGGTGATTAGGACAAAACGATGCTTAAACAAAAAATCCTTAACTTCGGTTGGGACACATTTTCATAAATCAAACTTTTTCTAAAGTCTACTTGAGGACAAGTAGGATTCAAGTTCTGGGATATTTGATGACATTAAATAACGTCACTTTTATTAGAGACAATTATCCATCTATTTTGCCTATTTTTATATAATTATTGCATTATTTGTACTTAATTGCATTAAGTTTGATCAATGTAGTAGATCCCAGGAGTGTTTGGAGAAGAAAAGCTAAAAGGGCGCATAAAATTAGGAGGTAAAAACGAATACAATTGAAGATTTTTGAAAATCACACAATAACTCCGTATCCAATAAAGAGATACGGCGTATCAGCAAGCACCAAGACTCACAAGAAAATACGTTTGATGGAGAAACACCAATTCCCAATACGGCGTATCCATGCTATCTACATACGCCGTATCTATGAAGATAACTATTCGAAGATACAGTAAATCAAGTAAATTAGGAATGATATCAAAGATTTATTACGAACGTAGCGCGCACTCCAAGGAATCCAGCCCAATACGCCGTATCGACCTATCTAAATACGGCGTATCAAGTATTTTTCAGCAACTATAAAGAGAAGACACAAAAACGAGTTTTTCCAGTGTGCAATAATCATAATCTTTTATATACCAATATTCATCAGAACGAATTTTAGAAGAGAAGATCATCCGATAAAGAGTCAAGTAATGATCACAAATCCGATAGAAGACTTCGTGTAAATTTTACTCTCTTAAATCGTACGATTTCAATTGTTAATTACTCTTTGTTATAATTACAATGGTTATGGGCTAATACCCTCGGGTATTAGCCATCTTAATAAAAGTTTAATGTTTGGTTTGTTTTAAAATTAATTTCTTAATTTACCGTTGATTGTTTAATTATGTTTATCACCTCATACTTGATTATTTGTTGAATATGAGACATATCATTCAATTGGGTCTAGTGTTATAGACCAAATAATCTAGATACTCGAGATAGTCTCATATCGAGTTTTCCATTATGTCTAGACCAATAGGATCACAAATAACGTTCTGTCTTTTTCTTTGAATTTTGAGCTTAGTTGGACGGGTAGGTAACCCGTTTATGTTTCAGCAATCAAGCTCTTAATTAACTGATAAAGATTGGAATAGTGGACTACTAGTATATAAAACACCATCAAACAATAAGTAAGTAAAGGTCCACCCGTTGTGGCTAAGAGTTTTAACATGATCACCACTGCTTTAATCCTCTAAGAATAGATATAATTAAACTAAAGGATGCTTTTTGGTGCGGATGCATTAATTTGTACAGGATTTAATTGTGTCATAGGTATTAGGATGTACGTCCCTGCCTAATTCTTAAGAATATATTCCGCTTCGTGATAAGTAAATCATTTTGCAACTAAAACAAACAAACCAGCATGAACCGAATAATATGCTTAATACGTTTTCTATCATTTGGCTTTGATCCCCGCTTTTCTAACAACTAAACTTCATCTTTTGTGTTTATTGTGTATTGAATTGGGTATTGTCCATCTCCAAACCCTATGCCAGTCTCTCAGGCTGAACCCCCCAATATCATTATGACAATCAAACATAGCATAGGTTTAAACCAGTAAATAGACTTAATTAAAATACAATAAATTTAGGATTAAATTTTCCACACTTAGTGTACGACCCTTACTTACCGCGAACTCCATCTTGATCGGTACACTGCTCGTTAAAAGTATATTTTAGGTTTGTCGGCTAAATATAAATGTAAAACTTGATAATCAAATAATTGATCCTATACGACAGCACATCAGTACCCGACCGCCCAGCTAGCGCCTAACGATTTTTGCAACCTTGGGTATAAGTTTTATGGTTTTATAGGTATTGTGTAGTTTAGATGATTTGATTATGTAGGTGTCGATTAAGATTTGGTTTTTATGGTTATAGGATAGTTGTTGAGCTGTACAATGATTGCAGAAGATCACAACCAGCATCTGATGTAATTGCTAAAAGTGGTCAGCGTGTATCTTTTTTTCTTTGTTAATTAGGGTTTGTGTAATTGATAAGGTTGATTGTTTTTATTTGGTTTGTCGGGTTGCCATTTCGGTTGTCGTTAACGGTGTAGAAAGTGTAAACGGAATAGTGTTTGCAATTTGCGGGTATGGTTTTATAATATGGTTAAAAAAGTTATTGTTAAGATTAGGGATTTGATAATGAGTCTAATTTAGGATCAGGGTTGGCTTACTTTTTTGGTTACGAGGTTGCTTACTTGAACTCATGGCTTATTCATAATATTTTTACATTGATTAGTTTGTTGTTGCTTTTTTGGAGTTTGTTGTGTTGATGCGTGGAGTTTTCTTACATCGTGATTGCATCTTGGCCTGCTGATCGTTTAATCACATACCTTGCCCGAATTATGTGCTTCTAGGCAAGCTGATAGCGTTGCTCCACATTGTTGGGATTAAAAGACTTCTTGATGATCCAATAAAGTTACTGTCGCTCAGGGTTTGTGTTACTGCTGCAACGGCAAATGCTAAGTGTAGTTTATTAACTTTAATGAAAAAAATAAGCTAAGATCGTTATGCACGCTAGTATAAAAAGTATATTGCTAATTTCATAGTTACTAAATAAATAATAATATTAGTCCAGCTAGACAATAAAGTTAGTACTTGACTTTGGCTAGGTGAAGATTGAAGAAAATAATCTAATTAGTTACTACTGCTGTATGCGCTCAGTAAATGCTGCTGGTGTATAATTCCCTACTCGCTTAATAAAGATTAAGACAGCTAAAAGAATTCTAACTGGTCAGGAAAGGAATAAAAGACAAGAAGAACGGATAAAGATTGTTTGGAGAACAAGATTACTTACGGATAAAGTATAATTATTTATAGAATAATCAAAAAGAATAATCTAAGACTTTGGAAAATAATGTAAATCGACCTAACGGACTACCTTGGTGTAAAAAGGAGGGTCCTCAGGTATAGAGTTTTAATATCTCTTTAGTTTACGATTTGATAAGTGTTTATTCCATAGCTCAAGTATTTGTAACACCTAAAATACTAGGAGAGTATCGTATAATCATAATAATATTGGACTTTTTATTGTTTGTTGAATGTGACTTGTGTAACTGATTCATAAGAATATATCATAAATATTCAAGATATAGATTCCGCATAATCTTTAATACCCTATAACAAAGTTTCTACTATTAGTTGGTGTATAGATTTTCTAATATAACTAAACCCTTAAACAACTTAGGAATTCGAAATCTATTGAATGGGATCCAACAAGAGTTATCCTAAAACTGGGACACAAGTGTATTAGACCAGGTTGCTTTGAGAAACTTTGCTATGAAGAATAGATCAAGATTTTGCACACAAATATGGTGTGCTGCATACCAAGTCTCATGCTCCATACCGGGTTGATTTGAGTTATGGAGGATGGGGATTGAACAATACATCCTGATGATAGACTATGCACTTTGGGAAGTCATAGAGAATGGAAACACTGCACCAAAAACAACAGTGTATGGAAGTGTTGAAGAAAGTAATTCTTCCTCATCTACAAACTGCTAAAGAGAAGGCTTAGAAGATAGAGGTGGAAAGCTAGAAGTACTTTAATGATGGGCATTCCTAATGAACATCAGTTAAAGTTTAACTCAATTAAGGATGCTAAGTTATTGATGGAAGCTATAGAAAAGAGATTTGGTGGGAATGCAGCTACAAAGAAGACCCAAAGGAATCTTTTAAACGCAAGCAATATGAAAACTTTAACTACTCCAAGCTCAGAGATGCTTGATCAAACCTTTGATAGGCTTTAAAATCTTGTGAGTCAGTTGGAGCTTTTGGGAGAAACGATTTCACAAGAAGATGTGAACCAGAAGCTATTAAGAAGTTTGTCACCTGAATAGAACACACATGTTGTTATGTGGAGGAATAAAACTGATTTGGATACAATGAGCATGGATGGTCTCTACAACAACCTTACGGTGTATGAACCAAAAGTCAAAGGGATGTCTAGCTCAAGTTCAAGCACACAGAACAATGGCATTTATGTCCTCTTCCAACAACAACAATAGCAAACACTAAATGGAGTAGTTAGTATAAAGCACAAGCATTAATACTGCCTAATGGAGTTTCTTCTACTGCAATACTCAAGTACTTATTCTAATAATTGACAACCTTAATGATTTGTTATTTGTGCAAACCATGTATCAACCAAAATAAACCACAACTTGGCACATGAGGACTTGCAACAAATCCATCCAAATGATTTGGAAGAGATGGATTTGAGATGGCAAATGGCTATGTTGACTATGAGGGCTATACTGTTTTTGCAGAAATATTAGGTAGGAATCTTACTAATCAATGGCAATGAGTCTAGTTAGTTTTGATAAGTCCAAAAGTGGAGTGCTCCAACTGCCATACGAAGGGAGGATTTTGGCTAAAGAAGGCCAGAGCTCTAAGAAATCAAGACTACAAGAACAAGGAAAGCACAAGAAGGATTGTGCCTGTGGAAACATCCACTTCCATAGCTTTGGTGTCATGTTGGAAAATGGTCTTGGTGGGTATGACTGGAGTGATCAAGCAGAGGAGGACCTAATTATGCACTCGCATGGCTTTACTCATCTTCAAGTTCTAACACAGAGGTATCTACACAAATCAAATTTGCTTAAAACTTGTTTGAAAACTGTTTGAAAACCCTTAAAAAATCAATATGATTAACTAATAAAGATTATATGAAATCAGAGTTAAAGGTTTAGCTAATAGTCAAGATTAGAGTCAGTAGAAGAGAAACTTGAAGTTTATAAGGCAAATGAGTTTATTTATTCACAAGATATAAAGGTCTTAAAATTTAAAAATGAATGTAAAGATATAGCTATCAGAGAGCACAGGAAGAAGCTAGAATAGCTCAAAAAGAAAAAGATGGAATTCAATTTAATGTAGACAAATTTGAAAATGCATTTAAAAGCTTAAACAAACTCATATAGAAAGTCAATTGTAGACCAACTGCAAGAAAGGCTAAAAGGCTATAATGCAGTTCCACCTCCCTACACAGGAAACTTCATGCCTCCAACACCTGACTTGTCTTTTACTGGTTTAGATGAGTTTGTTAATAAGCCTGTAGTTGAGAACAGAAAGTCTGATGAAGAAGTGTCTAAGGTAGTTAGGAAGTCTAATGATTCTCTAATTATTGAAGATTGGGTGTCAGATAGTGAGGAAGAAAATGTGTCTCAAACTAAAACTAAGAAGAAAACAGTTAAGCCTAGTATTGCTAAGATAGAGTTTGTCAAACCTAAGCAACAAGAGAAAACTGCTAGGAAAACTGTTAAACAAGTTGAGAAACATAGGCAAAACACTCACAGTCCAAGAGGCAATCAAAGAAATTGGAACAATATGATGTCTCAAAGACTAGGAAGCAATTTTGAGATGTTTAATAAGGCCTGTTATGTGTGTGGAAGCTTTGATCATTTGCAAGTTAATTGCAATTTCCATCAAAAACAATTTCAAAATCAAAGGATGGTAAAACATGTTTAGAACAATGCTCAAAGGGTGAATCACCAAAATTTTGCTAAAAAGACTCACCCATGTGCTAAAAAGAACATGGTTCCAAGAGCAGTACTAATGAAGTCTGGCTTATTATTAGTTAAATTGCTATACAAGTTAAAGCTAGCTCACAAAACGAAAAACAACAAAGAAGCTTCAAGACCATGTCATATCATTCTAAAAGGCACATTTTTAACTGTAGGTAGGCCCTTTTTCACAAAATACAACTTTAAAAACAGTAAATTTTAATCATATGGTGAATACTGATAAAGGAAAATAATGATAATATCTGTAGGACCAAAAGCAGTAGTATAATGCTGCTTAGGCCAAACCAGTAGTAATGCTGATAAAGGAAAATATTTTTAATTGCTGTTAAAGCCATAGCATGTGGGTTTGGAAACCAAAGACTAAAAGTTTTTAGACCAAGTTTCTAAACATAACAGTGCATCAACTCATTATCCTTAAAAAGCCTTTGCTTATATTGAAGCAAACAAGGCAGAACCAGATCAGTGATGGCTTGGGTCCCCAAAAGAAACTTAGATTTTATCTTATATCAAAGTGCGGCAATCACAAATGGAATTTACAAGATAAAGGAGTATGATTATTAGATGCACAAGGCACATACAGGGAACATGTCCTCATCTTCAGACTATGAAGAGATAGAAGGAGGAATACGTGCTTTTGAAGGGAACCTTATAGGAGGAAAATTACAAGAAAAGGTACCATTAAAACTGGAATTTATATTTGAAAATGTATATTTGTGAGCGAGTTACAGTTTAATCTCTTTAGTATGTCTCATAAATGTGTTAGATTTATGAACTATGGATTGTGTTTTACTTGGTTTAGACCTAACATTTTGCAGGAAAAGCAAAGAAAAATGTTAGATTGAACAGAGTGTTGGTGAGCTAAAAGAATTGAGAGAGTTGGTTAGAATAAAAAACAAAAAGAGAGCTGTGTAAAAACAGACAGAGTGATTTGGTGAGCATAAAAAAAAGAATTAGAGAGAATTAAGATGAGCATAAAAACAGAAAAGAGAGCTGATGTGCTATAACATAGACAGAGTGACAATGAGATTAAAAGAATTAAGAGATAGTAAGTTAAAAATAGAAAGAGAGGACCTTTATTTTTTAATGGATCTTAAGTTTGGAATGGAGTTGAAAGTTAATGTTGCTAGGCATAAACTTACTACTGCTGTTAAGTTAATACTGCTAGGCATAAACTTACTACTGCTGTTGAAAGTTAATGCTATCAGGCATAAACTTACTACTAGCTTTGAGAAAGTTAATGCTTCCACATGGCAATAACTTACCTACAGTTGTTGAACTTTTAAAGCTGTCAGGCATAAACGTACTACTACTGTTGAAAGTTCAGCTGCCAAGCAAACTTACTAATGCTGTGATGGTTAAATGCTGTTGAGTAAGGGAATTTTCAATAAATACTCGAATTTAAGTGGTTCCAATTACTCATTCAATTAATTTCACTCTTTCATATACTCTTTAATCATAAACCCTAACTCAATTTTATCATCCATCATCAAAACCCAACACAATGACGACTCTAAAGTTTGCTGATACTCACAACATGGTCACGTTCTTTTCTAAACCCACAGAAAGTGAAGGGTTTGAACAAATTGTGGATTTTTTAAATGTGAACCCTATAATATATGCACTAATGATCAATCCCACTATATACATTTCGTGCATAGAACAGTTTTGGTCTACTGTCAAAGCTTAAACTGTCAATTGGGAAGTACAGTTACAAGCCCTAGTGGATGGGAAGAAGATAATCATAACTGAATCAACTGTGAGAAGAGATCTTCAACTAGAAGATGTTGAAGGTGTTGATTGTCTACCAATTCTACCATCTTTGAACAGCTTACACTGATGGGGTATGAGAAAATTTCACAGAAGCTTACTTTCTATAAGGCATTCTTTTCCCAACAATGAAAATTTCTGATTCATACTATTTTACAATGCCTAAGTTCTAAGACTACTGCATGGAATGAGTTTAGTAGCACTATGGCATCTACTATTATCTGCTTAGCAACAAATCAGAAGTTCAACTTTTCAAAATACATTTTTGAAACTATGGTGAAGAACTTGGATAATATAGATAAATTTTTTTGATGTATCCAAGGTTTGTACAAGTCTTTTTGGATAAGCAACTGGAAGGGGTGTCAAATCATAATAAGATTTATGTTACACCCTCTCACACTAAGAAGATATTTAGAAATATGAGAAGGGTAGGGAAAGGTTTTTCTAGAAGGGAAACACCACTATTCCAAACAATGGTGGTACAAGATCAAGAAGAAATGGGTGAAGGTTCAGCAATTCCTACTGATCCTCATCACACACCCACCATTATTCAACCATCTCCTCAGCCTCAAAAGAAACAAAAACCTAGGAAGCCAAAAAGAAAGGACACTCAGATACCTCAGTCTAGTGGTCCTACTGAACATGTAGCAGATGAGGCTGTCTATAAAGAGTTGGATGATAGTTTGGTGAGGGCTGCCACTACTGCTTCTAGCTTAGAAGTAGAGCAAGATAGTGGTAACATAGCTAAGACCTAATCCAAGGAAACACCTAATGAATCTAGTTCCTTAGGAACTACTTTATGTGGGGTCCCCAAGCACCAAGAACCATGGAGGGATACAATTGCTCAAAAACTGAGGTATGAGAGTGTATCTAAACTTACTAATGATCCACTACTCCGCAAGAGGAAGCATCACTTCGAAATTGGGAGATAGTCTGAAACGTTAATGAATTAGAAGGAACTAAACCAAATTTACAACAACGAGTTCTTGAATTTGGAGAAGACAAAGCCATACAACATGAAGAGATTGTTAGTTTAAAGAGGAGGGTCAAGAAACTTGAACAAAAAAAGAGGTCAAGAACTTATAGGCTTAAAAAGTTATATAAAGTTAGTCTTACAGCTAGGGTATAATCCTTTGGAGATGAAGAAAGTTTGGGTGAGGATGCATCCAAACAGGGGAGGATAAATGCTATTGATCGATGAAGATATTACACTGGTTAATGGATCAAGATGAATGATATTTTTGATGTGAACACTTTGACTGTGATGAGTGTTAGCAGAACAAAAGTTGCTGTTAACGATGTGAATTTGACGGTTGAAGAAGTAACTTTGGCTCAGCCTGCCCAGCTGTTAAAAAAAGTGTAAAACCCAGGTAAAAAGCTAATGGTTTGTAGAAGACCAATTATACCAGTTTAGTTGCTGCCAGTACAAAGGTTCGTGCTTGCTACAAACTATAACAACTGCAATAATTCCAACTTCCAAGGAAAGGAAATGTCATTTACTGAGCTAGGTACATCTACAACAACAACAATTTCTTCACAACCATCACATGCAAAAGTTCAAGACAAAGGTAAAGGAATAATGGTAGAAGAACTATGAATCTATAAAAAGAAGATCTAAGTAGGGCATGATGAAGAAAATCTTCCAAATTACAAGCTAGTTTGAAGAAGAGGAGAGACTGCAAGGAGAAAGATTGAAGCCAATGTAAATTGACTGAAGAATAGGATGATATTCAGAGCTATGGTTGAAGCTGATTAGCCAGTTTGCCACAGATTGCTAAGCACAAGAGCAAGAAGAATTGATTAATGAAGAAAATGCAAGATTATTTGTACAATTCTTAGAGCAAAGAAGAAAATACTTTGAAGCTAAAAGAGCAGAAAAGAAGAGGAACAAACCACCAACCCAAGTTTAATAAAGAAAAATCATGAGTACTTACTTAAAGAATATAGAAGGAAGGAAGCCCAAAGACTTGAAGAATAAATCTTTAGATTCTATTCAAAAGATGTTTGACAAAGCTTTCAAAGAGGGTGAATACATTTGTGACCTCACAGAACAGATTTTAGGTGAAGAAGTTCAAAAAGAAGCAGGAACTGAGCTGGAACATAGAGGACACTAAAAAGCAAAGGTGGATGATGTTTAATAAACCCGCTGAGTAGAATGATGATCAAGAAGCCACTCTAAGATTAAAGAGCCATGGAAATTGAACCTGATAAAGGATGAAGTAGCAATTGATTGCAATTCCTTTGGCTGTTCAGACCACCAAGCATTGTTGACTAGAAATCCATATAAGAAGTGAAATAAAACCTATTACCAGATAATCAGGGCTGATGGATCAGTACAAGATGTACTTAGTATCAGTCATATGCTTAAAAACTTTAACAGGGAAGATTTGGAAACTCTGTAGAAATTGGTAAAAGCTAAACATGGGTCAACAAGGCCAGAGGAGGGCTATGAGAGAGTGCTATGAGGTGATCTAAAGTAATGTTTTGAACCTTATGTAGAAGATACATTATGGAGAAATCAACAAGATTACAGAGTGTTGGAATAGAAGCTATATGACTCCTGTAGAGTACATTTCTTAAAGATGCAACACATGCAGATCTATATGTTGGTAGAGAAGAAATATCATCTTACACCCTGCGACCAATTACTAATATGGTTAAACAAAGAAGCACAGGCTGATCATTTCATGAAATGGCATATCAGCTGTTCTTAAACTTCTCACAAAACAGCTTAAGAATTAATGAAGTGTTTGGAAGCATCCTCCTGGTGAATTAATGAAGCTTCATGTAAGAAACTTGATATTTTGAAGAAAGAATATCCAAGGTTTTTGGAAGAATGGTGGGATTAAAAGACTTCTTGAGATCTGTAGAGTTACTACTGCCGCTCAGGTTTGTGTTACTGCTGCTAAGCTAAAGTTAGTGATGTTCATTAACTTTAATGAAAAATATGCTAAGTAGTTAGTGCTGCTAGTATAAAGTTAGTACTACTAGTTCACAATTACTACTGTTAGTATATATTAGTACTACTAGTATAAAGTAAGACCATAATGGGAACACAATATATTGTTGAGTAGACACATTATTTTCTTCAGATTGTCCAGCATCAACACTTTGCTTTAAACCTGTATTACCATTAGCTTCTTATGGACCTGCATTTTTGTTAGTTTGATTCCCTACAGTAACTGGTTGATAATTCATAGAATTTGATTCCCTGCAGTAACTGCTGACTTAAGATTACAGAGATATGATTTATAGCTTATTTTGTGTGGTGGCATGTTCTAGAAGATCTTAAGTCAATGGGAAGCGTTAAAGATTGTTTCATTCATGGAGATAGTTTTGTAATATCAAATAAGGGAAGATTTTTTTTAAGTATCCAGACGAATAATGAGTACTAAAGTTATGCAGAATCTAACTTGCAATACTAAGAAGGATAATGAATACTAAACTTGATTATATTGATTGCAATTATTCTGTCAAGGTTTACAGAATAACTAACTATAAGATATGTGTTTTCTCTGAAGATTGATATATCTAACTATGTCGTAGGGTTCCTTTTATACACTAAGGAAAACCCTAATGGGCTTACAAAACGTGTTAAATAATCAGGCATATCTATTCATAATATATCTCATGCATATCACATAAGCAGTACTAACTATATAATACTAACAGTACTAATAAACTAACTAGCAGTACTTGTAACACCCCCAAAATGGGTCACAGCGGAATAAGGATATCCAGGGCGTGTTACTTCTCAGATCAATAGCACAAGATATATAAGAACGACAAAAAGTCATTTAAAATGATACATTGGATTTGATAAAAGACTTGTTACACAAAGCATGCAGCTTTACTTGTTCAGTGTTTGATATTACAAAGATTGACAATACATTTCCTAAAACATATTACATCCAAATCTTTAGCGTGATAACCAAAAGTGTCACCAATGTATCCCTGGCACCTCGTGCCTATTGACCACCTGAAAACATTGCTTTAAAACGTCAACAAAAATGTTGGTGAATTCATAGGTTAGTAAATTATAATATGCAGGACCGCAAGACTTTCCCCGTGATAATGCAACAGATGCAGACATCACAAAATCCAATTACGTTTTCCTAAGCTCATGACACTGAAGCTCACAATTATATTCGCAATAATAAATATTGCTATTCTGCCCGATCAGATGTTCAACCCTAAACATCCTAAATCTGACAAGCTATAACGTTCATTCCCAGTGATAGCTAATCACCCGAACGGGGAGGTCAATCCCAAATAGATCTATTCATAACATTCGCGCTTACATAATGTAATTCACA
>BQNB010056218.1:2089-30379 GCA_026074375.1 Tanacetum coccineum | reverse complement strand
TTTATGGTGCAAATTGGACAAAGACTGCAGCCCCTAAAGGAAAAGAAGTGATTGAACACTTTGGTGTCAAATTGGAGGACAACCCCTATCCAACAGAACCTGCGATTTTTCAACACTTGTTACGTACTTACGTAGATTATCTATGTTGGGATTTAAATACCTAGGTAACTAGTTTAGCCACGAGTACGCAGCGGATAGGACCTAGTAATAGCATATGGTTAACACAATTAAAAGGTAAAAGAAAAGCGTACCTTTTGTTAATTTGATCAAGAAAACGAAACAAGCAACTAAAATAATTGCCTCTACGGTTGCTCACACAATCACGTCAACCGAACACGTTAAGCTATGCTAGGCTTAACTTCACTAATTAACAACCCTTGTATCAATCCCGATTACCACGCAAACCCTTGACTTGTAACCGAATAATCAAGAACCGAATTAGGGTTTATGAACCCTAATCCAACCGAATAACCCTTGTACCGAACAAAGTAAAAAACCCGAATACCCTTTGGGGTTTATATGTCTTCGAACAGAAACCAACAAACAACAAAGCACTTCATCTATGACTCTTGAATTGTCGAGCAAAGGAAATCAAGAATAAATAAGATGATTAAAGCTTTAGGCTTTAATAATTGCTTTCGGTTGTATGAATGAACCAAAAACCAACAATCACCTTGTGTATATATTTTTTTTGCATTCGGCTGGAAAACAAAAGAACAAAAGATCGAGCAAAGGAAAGATCAATGTGTGTGTATGTCGTATCTCATGAGCTATGGGATGAGGGGTATATATAACCCTTTATCCCTAGCCAAAACCAACTAGGAGATCAAGTCCTAGTCCCATTACAACACCCTTCACACTACTTTCAAACCGACTATAATGCCTGTTTTCCTTTATCTATTAACGAACAAACACTATTACGAACCTAGAAGGATGCGGCCACTTGTTTAACCCTTAGGTTCCGTGTGTTGTTTTCATTACGGTCCTTATTATTAACGTGAAGTATAAAAACGTATTCTCCGTGTATTAACGTGTGTGCCCCCAATAGGCTCACATATATTCGTAATGTACTCGTGTTATTTCGACTGCCATAATCCAACACTAGGTTCTGCCAATCTTTTAGATATTTAGATTACTTGATTCATGAAACATCTTTCATACTTACGTGCTATGTTAAGTCATTTACTACTAAGGTATGCAATATGAAGAACATCGCTAATTCCTTTATGGTTGACTTTGAAATTCAGAACTTTCTAAAGGTGAATCTATGGGTTATGTACTGCTCTGGTGGAACAGGCATACTGTAGTTTCAGATTCTTATGCAATCTTATTAGTGAGGTTCCATTTGCGTTTCATATTGTATTTGAAAAATGTTACAAATATATATATAATATATGTTGCTAAAGTTTCTTCAACACTGTCATTTACAGTATCTGGAAGAAAAATTCCCACAACATGCTTTGTTGCCACAAGATCTCGTACAAAAATCCATAAATTATCAGGTGAAATGGGCTTACATTTTATTCACTCATATGACATTTATAATATTTATTTCAAGTCTTTCACTAATTGTTTGGTGGATGGTGGCAAGGTATAGTTTCTTCACAGCATTCAACCTCTTCAGAATTTGACGTTATTGTGAGTTCGGATGACTTTGTTTTTACTTTTTAGTATGCGTTTCATGACATATTTTTCCAATATCAGATTGTCAATTGTATGTATTTAACAGAACTATTTTTGGGGAACTTTTAGTTCCTGTGAGAAGCTTCCTTGGGGCTCAATATCATATTCTGGTAAGGGTTTGTAGGTATGGAATCAAAACTGACATAGGATTTTTCGCAATAACTGGTGATCAAAATGAATAAAATGTGCCTTATAGAAAATTTATGTAGACTGATTAATAACAGATGGTCAACATTGTGGCAATCTGAGCATTGTGTCAAGGTTTACATCAAATCAGAGTGATTAGTGATAAGGTTTAGTTGGCGCAAGTATAAAATATAAAATTCAGTTATGACGTGATTGGAGAATATAATCTATGTATTATGACTAGTTGGCGGCAATATTTCTCGGGTATATTATATATATTTTTCTCCTTGTTTGTTTTATGGGTTTGATCAAATGGTGACTATTTCAATTAAAAGCAGGTCCATATTAGCTCAAGAGAATTTTTAAATTACTTCTGAACTCAAGAAAGTCCTATATACGAGAAAATGATAAATCTTCTAATTATGTGATCACTTCTGCAGCTCTCGAGAAGCTATTAGCAATGCATGCTGGAAAATATGCCACTGGAGATGAAATTTTCCTGGTATGTTTATTATTGGCCTTTGAGATATAGAGTTTATGCTGCATATAGAATGTTTAGATCTTTAGATGAGCTTGAATGGAACATCAGTTTTTAAATCTCACCGGATGCCTGAAGAACATGTTTGTTAGTTTCATGGTTGCAAACAATGATTTACATCTCTCCATGTTACAATTAGATTTCCCTTCTATTTTAAAGCTCAAACCTAATAATCATAATCCAACACTTATCTGAATTCTTATATACTTCTACTATGAATTTATGTTTCCGTTTCTTGTACTTATTCTACACTCCAACTTAGTTACAACTTGGAAACTGTTATTCCAATATCGCTTTAATCACGTTATAGGTTACAAAATGTTCTCTTTTGGCTCCTAAACCGGAACATGATTCCTATTTCGGATAGTGGCAATATCTCTTATGAGCTTCATTGGGATGTTACAGAATTAGGCTCAAGTTCTCTAAATTCCTGTTTCATTTTGTGATCAGTTGGAAGTTGTAACTAATGCACTCAATCGATAATGCAGGCAGACTTGTATCTGGCTCCCCAAATCGTTATTGCACTCAATCATACAACGTTGACAATGTAAGTGCTCCTCGCAAAGCTACTAAATGCATATATATATATATATTTTTCTTATCTATTTACTTATATATATATTTTTATTTATATTTTATATAGATATATATATATTATACTATTATTTATTATATATATATATATATATATATATACTATATACTATATATTATGTGATATATTTTTATTTATATATTTATATTTTTAATATATATATATATATATATATATATGTTATTTGTTGCTTGCGAGGAGGCACTTCCATGTCATCGTTAAACTTGTGTTGTAGCGAATTGAGTGCATTATCGATTTGGGGAGACCTGATACAAGTCCTGCTGCATTATTCGTTATTGAGTGCTATTTGTTACCAACTTCCAACTGATCACAAAATGAAACAGAATTTAGAGAACTTGAGCCTAATTCTGTAACATCCAATGAGTATCCATTAAGTGTTATCGCACTTATCCCGAATTTATAGGAATCATGTTCCGGTTTTTAGGAAGCCTAAAGAGAACATTTTGTAAACCTATAAAGTGATTAATGCGATATTTTTGGATTAACTGTTTCCATGTTGTAACTAAGGTTTGGTGTGTAGAATAAGTACAGAAACGAGAAACATAATCATTGATAGAAGTTATATAAGAATTCAGGATAAGTGTTGGATTTGATTATTAGGTTTGAGGCTTTAAAATAGAAGGGAAATCTAATTGTAACATGGAGAGATGTAAATCATTGTTTGCAGCCATGAAACTAACAAACATGTTCTTCAGGCATCCGGTGAGATTTAAAAACTGATGTTCCATTCAAGCTCATCTAAAGATCTAAACATTTATATGCAGCATAAACTCTATATCTCAAAGGCCAATAATAAACATACCAGGAAAATATTCATCTCAGTGGCATATTTTCCAGCATGCATTGCTAATAGCTTCTCGAGAGCTGCAGAAGTGATCACATAATTAGAAGATTTATCATTTTCTCGTATATAGGACTTTCTTGAGTTCAGAAGTAATTTAAAAATTCTCTTGAGCTAATATGGACCTGCTTTTAATTGAAATAGTCATCATTTGATCAAACCCATAAAACAAACAAGGAGAAAAATATATATAATATACCCGAGAAATATTGCCGCCAACTAGTTATAATACATAGATTATATTCTCCAATCACGTCATAACTGAATTTTATATTTTATACTTGCGCCAACTAAACCTTATCACTAATCACTCTGATTTGATGTAAACCTTGACACAATGCTCAGATTGCCACAATGTTGACCATCTGTTATTAATCAGTCTTAATTTATTTCTATATGCACAATTTTCATTTCATGTTGATCACCAGTTTTTGCGAAATAATTCCTATGTCAGTTTGATCCTTACCTACAAACCCTTTCCGGATATGATATTGAGCCCAAGGAAGCTTCTCATCAGGACTAACAAGTTCCCCAATATAGTTCTGTTAAATACATACATTGTCAATCGTGATATGAGAAAAAAATGTCATGATTGCATACTAAAAAGTAAAAACAGAAGTCACCGAACTCACAACTAACGTCATATTCTGAAGAGGTTGAATGCTGGAAGAAACGATACTTGCCACCTGCCTACAAAACAATTAGTGATTGTACTTGATATAAAATATTATAATAATGTTCATATGAGCTGATTATAAATGCTAAGCCCCATTTTCTCATGATAATTTTATGGATTTTTGTTACGAGATTTGTGGCAACAAAGCATGTTGTGAGGAATTTTTCTTCCGATACTTTTAATGACAGTGTTGAAGAAACTTAGCAACATATTTTTATATATATCTTGTAACATTTTTACAATATACAATATTGATACGCAACATGACTCTCTAATTTAGATGGCATAAGAATCTGAAACTACAGGTCTTTTGTGCCGTCCACCAGAGCAGGACATAACCCATAGGATTAACCTTTAGAAGTTCTGTATTTCAAATCAACAGAAAGAATTAGCGATTTCTTCCATATTGCTACCTTAGGTAGGTAAAATGACTTAACATAGCAGTAAGTATGAAAGTTGTTTCATGAATCATAGTAACTTTAATATCTAAAGATTGGGCAGAACCCTAGTGTTGGTTTATGGCAGTCGAAATAACAAGGAGTACATTACGAAATTTATGTGTGCCTATTGGGGGCAACACACTGTTAATCACGCGGGAATACTTTTTATTACTTCACGTTAATAATAAGGACCGTAAATGAACAACACTCGAACTCTAAGGGTTAAACCAAAGTGGCCGGCTTCCTTGTTAGGTTCGAATAAGGGTGTTTGTTCGGTAAGAGATAAAGGAAAACAAGGCATTATAGTCGGTTTTGGATATGGAGTGTGAAGGAGTAATTGGGATTAACTTGGGACTTGTCTCCTAAGTAAATCATAACTAGGTTGAAGGGGTTATAAATACCCATCATCCTTGCATTCATTCATACGACATACACACACATTGATCTTTCCTTTGCTCGATCTCTTATTCCTTTTATCCAGCCGAGTTCTACAAGATTACATAAGGCATTGGTTTTGGTTTTCGGTTTGTTCATACAACCGAACTCATTAAGCTTAAACCTTTAATTGTTGTTTTCGTTCCTGATTTTTTCCTAGCTCGACAAGTTCAAGAATTATAAACAAAGGTGTTTGTTGGTTTCTGTTCGAAGACAAATAAACCCCAAAGGGTATTCGGGTTTTTTTACTTTGTTCGGTACAAGGGTTATTCGGTTGGATTAGGGCTCATAAACCCTAATTCGGTTCTTGATTATTCGGTTACTAGTTCAAGGGTTTGCGTGGTAATCGGGGTTAGAACAAAGGTTGTTAGTTAGTGAAGTTAAGCCTAGCATAGCTTAACGTGTTCGGTTGACGTGATTGTGTGAGCAACCGTAGAGGCAATTATTTTAGTTGCTTGTTTCGTTTTCTTGATCATATTAACAAAAGGTACGCGTTTCTTTTACCTTTTAATTGTGTTAACCATATGCTATTACTAGGTCCTATCCGCTGCGTTATCGTAGTCTAAACTAGTTACCTAGGTTTTAAATCCCATCAGTGATCACGATGCCACCCTCTGTCTTTAGCTTTTTGTGTTACACGATTTGTTTTAATATATGCTAGTAGTTTACATGCCTTTATTAAAACAAAGTTTTATGATCTGCCTGAGTTACGGATTTTATTTTATGTTTTGCTAGATATTATGACTATGATATAGATTCCTTGCCATAGTAAAATTAAAATCAAGATAGATCTAGTCTTGAAAACTGATTTATTTGTTAATATTTGGATTAAATAGGGAATGATATTTAAACTAGTTTATTATTTGCTTGCTCCCCTTTTAATTTTTTATATTCCGGCTATAAGGACCCACTCATCACAATTAGTGATGAATGGGGCGATTAGGCAACTTTAGCCAGAAACTAGTGAGGGTCTTATGGTTTTCCTTTTGGAGAAGACTCGCGAGAGACACGGATTTTACATGTTTCTTGTATTGCTATGTGTCTTCTTTTAAATCAAGAATCCTTTATATGCAGATTATTTAATGTCTAATTGTTTACACACCTGATTTATATATGCCATATGACTTAAGATGATGTTAAGTTGTTTATTAATTCTTACAAGCCTTATGTACTTGTTTAGTACCAAACCTTTTGTTCGTGGGGCAAAAACTTTTTGTAATAAATTAATAAGACTACTACTGAAACTTGTTTTCATGAATTAATAACTGGACGCTATGGACTCATGGGAAGTTCGGCCATCACTAGATCTTGACTTCAGAGAAGTTTAAGGGCGGATTGTTTACGTAATTCACTAAAGAAATAAGGTTTTTTATTACGATTCGAGCTGACCTTTTTATCCGCTTATTTGCCGGAGTTCGATTGGAGTTACCGGGATCCAGGAATGGTCAATCACATTTGTCATTTAAAAAGTTTGTAAATTTAGTGTTTCAATGTTGGTTTACATGCTTCTATGTACACGTTTTGACCACTTTATGTGAATACCCTTAGAAATTTTAAGTCTATGCCACACTATCGTTTAACACCGTGCAATTGGTTGTGAGTCTCTTGGTCAGTCCCTGGACCCATACCAACCATGGTGTATGTCGTCTACTGGTCAGACCTTTGACGATTTTCACCATAGTTCTCGTTTGGTCGACTTAATTCGAGTCTCTTTTGGTCAGACCCTAGGACCGAGCATAGATGATATAAACACTTTTGCTTTTAAACATTATTTTCATGCTGGCTAATGTTTTGACATGTATCTTAAATCTAGAGACTTGCATTAAATTGCAATTAACGCTCGACGCTTACATTTTGCCCCACTTGTTTACTTCCTGGTCAGGACCTTGGGTTTTGGTATTTTGTGGGACTGCATGTTGGATTATTAGTCCTTAAGTAGTAATTTTATTGGTATGTCTTATTTTCTATAAGAATTTAATATCGAAATACTAATTGTTAGAACTTTTATGTAGATTATGACTACCTCAGTTCGGAATACAATTTAGGTTTTCAGGAGTTTCTTTGAGAATCAAATAACTAAACTGGACCCAAACTTCATTGATTGGTACAGACATAAATACGTTTAGGTACTTTAAACTGTTGGGACACGGTATTCTTCCTTGAGCATCCTATTATGACTCTGCTACTGTTGATCAAACTGGAGAGGCAAAATCCACTACGCAGGACCCTTGCAGCTCACGCTGCTGGGTTTATATTTAAAGGGCAAGGGAAGTTTCGCTGTGTGACTCATGTGTTGACCAATGGACCTAGATATCCAAGAAATTCTTGGCTCATCTTGGTGCATTATGACAATGCTCAAGGAACTAAAGCTTTGTTTTCCAAACAAGCTGACAGGAACTTATGCAGACTGTGAGGTGAATTTCTCACTTTGCAAGCAGGAGGTAAGGTCAATCTGTTAGCTCCACGTTCTTAAGATGAAGGGCTACAATTGACAATTGAGGACTCGGTCAACCGGTTGGTCAAAATCTGGCAGCTGAGTCTTATCCTTGGTCTCTCTTAACAAGGATTTTACCTGCTTCGTGCAGAATTTCCATTGCACGGCTTGGGGCAAAGACGTGTATGAATTCATGCATTGCTTAAGCTGCATGAAGTATCCGCTGCCCAAAGAAGATGCTAATCCCTGCATTCATGCAATACGAGAGCGATGGGTTCAGTACAAAACCAAAAGAATATTAACCGCACAAAAGTGGTAGAGGAGGTAAAGGTAAAGGAATGATCAAGATGGGTTTTGCTCATAACAAATGTTCCATTTGCTTCCTTAAACCTTAAAGATTCTCCATCCACCTAAGAAGGATAACCCAGCATAAGGAACGCCATCTGTCTCCAATGTGGTGAAGTTGGGCACTTGGAGAAGGAACTGTCCCGTTGTATCTAAATCCGAGTTGATGAAAAAGAAAGATGCTACCTCTAGGGAGCTAGCACTTCAGGTAATTGTCACACATAGAACTCTACTCATTCTAGTAAATCCTTGGATTTATGACCACTGTTTGTGGTACTCATTTTTTGTATTATACCTGGGTCTAGGGGTGATAGTTGGAAGCTGAAACCTGGCGCTTTAAGTAGTACGTGGTGCGATGGTAATGGGCAGCACGTTGAAGCAATTGGTACTTATCAGTTAGAGCTCCCTAGTGGATTAGTTATTGTATTGAAAAGTTGTCATTATGCTCCCTCTATCACTAGAGTGATATTTCCTTTCGCGTTTGTTTGTCGAGGGATTTATTAAATCGTTTTTGATAGATATCAATGGTTATTTCAGTTTCAAAGGATATCTAGTTTAGTTTATGGCTGTTCCACGGGATGGCATTTTAGAAATTGAAAAGTGATAAGTTTTGCTCTATACAAACGATAGTTATATGTATGCTCATTACTTATATAAGTGCAAAATTATATTTTAGGACTCTTCTTCTATTGTGGCACTGTAGTCTTTCTTGGATCAATTTAGCAAGAAAACGCAGTGAAAGTTTGCAACTTGATGGACATTCTCCAATTCTATTGACATTGAGTCATTAGGAATATTGTGTTTCATGCTTGTCTCGTAAGATGCGCTCAGAAGAAATACCTATTACATCAAGTGGAAAGGGCTAAAGATCTATTGGACTATACACACTGATGTATGTGGCCCATTTTGAATAGTGTCAAGGACAAGGAGCTAGCTACTTTCGTTAATTTTATGGCATTTCAGTCGTTGATGGTTAGTTTACTTGCTGAATCTTAAACATGACGTGTTTGAAATCCTCTTTAAGGTATTTCAAAAAGAAGTAGATAAACCAACTCGGGAAGGACATTAAGGCTCTACGTTGCTATCGTGGAGGTAAATATATGAGTCAAGAGTTTTTGGATCATCTAAAGGAGCATGGGATCATTGCCCATCGAACTCCTCCTTACACGCCACAACATAATGGAGTGTAAGAAAGGAGAATTGAACACTGCTAGACATGGTTCGGATCTGATGAGTCAAACTACTCTACCAAAGTCCTTTTGGGATTATGCACCTTGAGAATGTCTGCTCGGCTTTTCCTCACATGGTTCCATCTAAGAAGGTTGATAAGCACAATCACGTGATTTGGGCATGGGCAAGGCCCCTAAGCTGCTTACTTAAAGAGTCTGGGTTGTGGAGGATTTGTTATGGCATGATAATCTTACCAAACCTGACAAACTTGACCCTAGATCATTTATAAGTGTATCTTCGATAGGATTACCCAAAGGAAACAATGGGATATTCTTTCTTCAGGCCCATCTGAGAATAAGTGTTTTGTTTGTTGATCCGGAATGCTGAGATTCTTTGAGGTCTAAGCTCTTGGATCTGAAGCAAGTTGGGAGTGTGGAAGATCTTGATAGTAATTCAAGAAGAAGACACAATTCCTTATCGTAGAAAACTTGCTTTGATCATGATGGGATGATAAGTAATTGATGACCTCAAAGTGATATCAATCCATTCGTAGGTTTCACACAAGGACTCGACGTCCTCAGATCGTGTGTTTGTACTCGTATACTGAGGAACTTGAGTTAGAGGATCTCGTGTGAACATGCTATCTATAGAGGCTGCCTTGTGGATCATGAATCCAAGAAAGCGGCTTGAATGACGATGATTGTGGATATGCAATCCATGAAAATACAATTGATGGATGGGTCTTAGTTGAGCTTCTCCCAATGCTAGAATACCGTTGGGTAGCAAGTGGTTTTCAAGTAAATGACTCGACATGGATGGTGCAGGTTACATCTTTTAAGCTGTATTTGTAGAATGGCTTTCACTCAAACCTACGGGGTGATTATGAAGAAAACCTTTTCTCCAGTTGCTGACATAGAGCTTTAAGGATTTCAATAGCTTTCAAGCGACGTCGTACTATGACTACGGAGGATTATGCAAATGGATGTCATAAACTCGCTTTTCCTCATATGGGACTCTTGCTGAAAGAAGTCTATATGGAGCAACCTGAGGGTTTTGTGATTCCAATTATCCTTAACCATGTATGCAAACTTAAGCGTTCCATTTATGGACTTAAGCAAGCATCAAGGCAATGTGAATCTGAGATTTCGATGATGATATCAAGAAATTGGTTTCACTCAAAATCCTGATGACGCATGTGTATACATAAAAGCTAGTGGGAGTTATGTGCTCTATAATTCTATATGTCGATGACGTTATTACTCATGGGAAACCAACATTCCAAATGTTAAATGATGTGGTAAATCATCTTGGAAGAAGTTTTGCTATGAAAGATTTAGGGGATGCTGCATATATTCTTGGAATCAAGATCAACGTGAATAGGTCAAGCGGTTTAATTGGTTTAAATCAAAAGTGCTTACATTTTGAGAAAATCTGAGAGATTTTATATGGAAATTCCAAGGTGTTGGAACGATCCAATGCCATGAGAAGCTTAATTTGAGGTAAGTCACAAGAGTGCTTTCAACGCCTGCTGAGAAACAGGCTTGAAGATATTCCCTACGCTTCGGCATAGGATACTATTAGTATGCTGTGAGATTTATGTTCTCGTCCTGATGTTGCGTTTGCACAAATACATGACAAGCCGATTTCAACAGATCAGGTGTTACGTATGAACATGCGACTGCTGTTTATAAAATATCTTATGTATCTTCGCCATAATAAGGATATGTTCTGGTATTTGGAGGTAAATTGAAACGACAGCTCAGGTTTCTTGCTACAACTATGCTGGTAATCCTGACGGAGGCTGAACACCTAAAGTAGCAGACTTGGATTTGTGTTCGTTTCTAAATGGAGGTGCTGTTGATTGGAAAAGTTCAAATAACAAAGTATTTTTGCAAACCGTCATTACAGATGCTGAATACTATCGCTGTTTTGATGCATCGAAAAGATGGCTGTATGGATTCGTAATTTCATTTCTCGGGCTTGGCATTGTTCCCACTATTGAAGAACCATAAGTAAGTATTTGTGATAATTACTGGTAGCCTTTGCTTATAGCGGAAAGTGTATGGATTCACAAAGGTGCAAGACATTTTCGCGCAAATGTTCACTATCTTCGCGAGTACATTAAATGGGTGATGTATGGATAGAAAAGATTGACACAGATGATAATCTAGCTGACCCTTTCACAAAGGCTTTGGCATTCCCTAAGCATTCCGAATTAACTAGGAATATCGGATTGTTGCAGCTAGTAGTTTCATGTAACTCTGTGTTTGAGTTTCGTATTTGGATTATTTTGGCAATTGTAAGAAAGTTTTTAATTTCTATGAATATAGATCACTTGGGATTTGTTATAATTCCTATAATTAGTTATTCTCTATTTGGCATGTTTTATCAATGAATGATTTAATCATTATAAATATGTCCATTGTCGGTTAACATTATGGGCAATATTGTGATATGTAGGCTAACATGTGTGTGTTGGTTATTTTCTTTGATTATCATCGGCTGGTTCTACCAAACTCATATGTATTCACAGGGAGGCATACTGGATACCCCAAACTTCGATTCATTTACTTTTGGATCCATGTCATGAGTAATAATATCGAAAATGGTTGATAAAGATTGTTCCTAGACTTGTGATGCAAAGTAAGTTTGTATGTGGGATATCACTTTGTGATCATGCCAAACGCCTGTCCTGAAAAAGGGGTAGTTATAAAAGCTATTTTTCGAGAGTTATGAGTGTATTGACTTCAGCAAGCATCCACAAACACTTGTAGTCAATTAAGGATTTGTTCCTCCACTTGATATGTGCAGAAAGATATCCATGGGCTTATCCTATCAGATTTTAATCAGATAAATGATATGCCGTCCTCAAAGGGTAATGACAAGATGAATTCTTGATTACATTGGGAATTTCATGTAATTTATTTCTATAACGAGAAACATAATGTTAAACTATATGGAATGACTTAGGATCCATATCCATGGTTTAACGGTATCTGTAACAAAAGGATGATTATAAAGCAAGAAATTTATAACCATTAATTAGCAGAGATGATTTTTGAAACTCTTATCTCATAATATTCCTAATGAAAAAATAATTGTGTGGGTTGCTAGACTTTGCCAATTATAGGTATTAGTGTTATGTGCTACTCCGACTCCCAAGTGGGAGCTGTTGGATTATGAGGGCATGTAGGCGAATTATTCACGAGTAAATTACGTATATATGTGTGCTATTGGGGGCTCACCAGTTTTTTTTTTATATTCCCATATAACCTTCCCTGTTAAAAATTACATAAATATCTTTTTAAATATTTTTGTAATTCAGGTGAATTACGTTTTTTTTTATACTTCCGTTAATTTTAAGGACCGTAATGAACAATCTCTCGTTATCTTGGGTTAACTAAGTGGCCGGCCTTCCTTGTTAGGTTCGAATAAGGGTGTTTGTTCGGTAAGAGATAAAGGAAAACAAGGCATTATAGTCGGTTTTGGATATGGAGTGTGAAGGAGTGTTGTAATGGGACTAGGACTTGATCTCCTAGTTGGTTTTGGCTAGGGATAAAGGGTTATATATACCCCTCATCCCATAGCTCATTGGATACGACATACACACACATTGATCTTTCCTTTGCTCGATCTTTTGTTCTTTTGTTTTCCAGCCGAATGCAACAAATATACACAAGGTGATTGTTGGTTTTTGGTTCATTCATACAACCGAAAGCAAATATTAAAGCCTAAAGCTTTAATCATCTTATTTATTCTTGATTTCCTTTGCTCGACAATTCAAGGATCATAGACGAAGTGCTTTGTTGTTTGTTGGTTTCTGTTCGAAGACATATAAACCCCAAAGGGTATTCGGGTTTTTTACTTTGTTCGGTACAAGGGTTATTCGGTTGGATTAGGGCTCATAAACCCTAATTCGGTTCTTGATTATTCGGTTACTAGTCAAGGGTTTGCGTGGTAATCGGGATTGATACAAGGGTTGTTAGTTAGTGAAGTTAAGCCTAGCATAGCTTAACGTGTTCGGTTGACGTGACTGTGTGAGCAACCGTAGAGGCAATTATTTTAGTTGCTAGTTTCGTTTTCTTGATCAAATTAACAAAAGGTACGCGTTTCTTTTACCTTTTATTTGTGTTAACCATATGCTATTACTAGGTCCTATCCGCTGCGTACTCGTGGCTAAACTAGTTACCTAGGTATTTAAATCCCAACAGGCAGAAGTATATGGGATATTCAAAAAGGATCCAATGACAGTTGGATGTGGAAGACCTTATTGGATTTAAGAGAGAAAATTAGACTGAATGTTAAGAAGATTTTAGGGAATGGAAAAACCACTAATATGTGGTTTGATAATTGGAGCTCTGTGGGTGCTTTAAATGACATTATTAGCAGCAGGGATATATATGATGCAAGATTAAAAAGTACTATGAGTGCTTGGTATATGATACATGACAATAAATGGATCTGGCCTGATGAGTAGGCTGCTCAATTTCCATCTATTGATAACCTTAATGTTCATGTTTTAAATGTGATGATAAAGAGGAGACACATTGGATTGATAAGAGTGGTAATTTTTACGAGTTCTCTTCTAAAATTGTATGAGACACAATCAGTAATCATAACAATGAGTTGAATTAGCATAAAGTGGTCTGGTTTTCCCTATGTCCATCTTTTATATTATGCGAATCCTTGATATGCTAATGATTAATTTAATGTCATAAATAGTTTACACACCTTTAAATATGCCATATGACTTAAAGATATTTAAGTGGGGGGGGGGGGGGGGGGGGGGGGGGAGGGGGGGGGTGGGGGGGGGGGGGGGGGGGGGGGGGGGGGGGGTGTTATAATTTTACACGCCTAATGTATGCCTCATTAGTGACCAACCATTTTTGTATTCGTGAGAAACTGGTTTTCGTAAAAATTATAAGACTAAACTACTGACAAACTTGTTTATGAATTAAAAACTGGACGCTATGGACTCAAGGAAATACGACGCTCATCCAATTAGAACATGACTAAGAGAGAATTTAAAGCCGGTTGTTAGTTACTAAATCCCTTAAGAAAGAAAGGTTTTTACTAAGTCTTCGCGCTGACCTTATTTCTGATCGCTTCTTTGCGATTCGATGGGGAGTTACCTGCGAACCATGGATATGGTACGAACAGTGTCATTATTAAGAAGTTTTAAATAAGTGTCACAAAGGTTTGTATTTCCCATGCTTCTTTGTACAAACATTTTGACAATAAAAAACATTTATGATTACCCCTAGGAAATTTAAGTATATGCCACCAATCGTAAAAGAACACTGCAATTGGTTTGATCTTTGGGCTACTCCTGACCCATACCCACAACCCATGGTGAATTGTCTCTACTGGTCTACACTTGACGATTGTTCACAGCTTCACCGTTTGGATTCGACAGCTTCTAACTTCTCGAGTCTCTTGGTCAGCCCCTGGACACAACTAGGCATAAGATGATACAACATGCCTCTTAACAGTATTACTTGCGACTAATGTTTTGCAAGAATCATAAATCTATAGAGTTGCATTAAATTGCAATTAACGCGTCACCTGTACACATCTTGCCTACCACTTAATATACATCCCTGTCAGACACTCAGGTAATAATGGTACAGCAATATGGGATCTTAGTCTTTAATATAAATTAAATTGGTAGTTAAAATTCTATTAAAATTTAATTATCGAAAATACTAATTGTTTGAACTTTTATTGTTAATGACTACATCAGTCCGGAAAACATTCGGATATTCAGGACTCTTTTCTTCTGAGAAACAAAACTCACTGGACCCAACTTCATGATTGGACAGACAACTACGTTTTGGTAACTTCGAACTGAGAACATATGAATAATCTACCTTGACATCCTGATTCCTTCTTTGGCTGCGGCAACCATTTGCACCATACCTGAGAGCAAAATCCCGCCTCCAGGACCTTGCAGCTGCTCTGCTGCATGTTTAAGGGCAAGGGAAGTTGGCTGTACTCATGTTGTTGACCCATGAACCTAGAAATCCAACGAAATCTAGCTCATCTTGGTGCTTATGACATCTCCAGGAACTAAAAGCATGATTTCCAAAAAGCTGAACAAGGAACATCTGCAACTGTGAGAGAATTTTCACACATTCAAGGCAGGAGGAAGGTCAATCTGTTAGCTCCCACGTCTTTAAGAATGAAGGGCTTTACATTGACCCCCAAAAACTTGTAGCACATCGTCAAGCCAGTTGGTCAAAATCTCAGTTGAGTCTTATCTATAGTCTCTCTAAACAAGGAATTACCAGCTTCGGCCGAATTTTCAATATGCAATCGGCATGGGGAAGACGGAATGAACTACTTGCAAATGCTTAAGCGCATGAAAGAATCGCTGCCAAAAGAAAAGATGCTAATCCTCCAGCATTTCTATGCAATGACAGCAGAAGGATTCAAAAAACCAAAAGAAAAAACCGCACAAAGCTGGTAAGGAGGTAAAGTTAAGGAAAGAACAAGATGGGCTTTGCTCATAACAATGTTCCATTTGCTCCTAACCCTAAGACTCACTCCACCACCTAAGAAGATAACCCCCAAAGACGCCATTTTGCCACGAATTGGTGAAATTGGGCATTGGAAAACTTGACCCGGATCTCACCGAGTTGATGAAAAAGTAAAGAGCTACCGACAGGAGGATCTAGCGCTTCAGTATTTTGCCCCACCATAGAACTCTACTCCATTCCTAATAAATCTTGATTTATAGACACTTTGTGGTACTCATAATTTGGCGATAATTACTACTCGAGGATCACGGGAAGTAAGGGAAGCTGAAACAGGCGCTTTTAAGTCTGTACGTGGGCATGGCTCATCGTGCAGACGTAGAAGCATGGAACTTCCATTTAAGCTCCCTATTGAGATAGTTATTGTCTTAACAATTGTCATTATGCTTCCCTCTATCACAAGAGGTGTTATTTCAGTTTCGCGTTTGTTTGACGATGGATTTATTAATCGTTTTGATGATAACAATGTTATTTCAGTTTCAAAGGATAATCTAGTTTATTTTATGGCTGTTCCACGGGATGGCATTTTTAAGATTGATATGTCTTGTTCTAATACAAACGATAGTTCTATGTATGCAAATACTGTCTAAAAGGAGCCACAAATTAATTTAGAGGACCCCTTCTCGTCTTGTGGCACTGCGTCTTGGACACATTAGCAAGAAACCATTGAAAAGTTGCCAACAAATGGACTTCTCATTCTATTGACATTAAGTCATTAGAAAATGTGTTTCATGCTTGCTGGTAAGATGACAAAAAACCCTATTCACATCAAGTGGAAATGGCTAAAGATCTACTTGTACAAATTACACACCATGTATGTGGCCACATTTAGAATAGTTTCAAGACAAGGGAGGCTAGCTACTCGATACTTTCACTGACACTTCAGTCCGTTATGGGTTATGTTTACTTGCTGAAACATAAACATGAAGTGTTTGAAACCTTTAAGGTATTTCAAAAAGAAGTAGAAAACCAACTCGGAAAGACCATTAAATCACTACGTTCCTGAGCGAGGGGGTGAATATATGAACAAGATTTTGGATCATCTAAAGGAGCATGGGATTATTGCTGTGCCCATCAACGCACCCTCCCTACACACCTCATAAACCATGGGATGTCAAAGAGGAGAAATCGAACAACTCCTAGACATGGATGTCGAGATCTATGCTGATACAAACTACTCTTACCAAGACATCCTTTTGGATTATGCCCTTGAGACTGCTGCTCCACGCATTCTCAACATGGTTCCATCGAAGTAAGTTGATAAGGACACCATACGAGATATGGCATTGGTCAAAGCCCTAACTGTCTTACTTAAGAGTTGGGGTTGCGAGGCGTTTTGTTAAGCATATAACACTGACCAACCTACAAACTGGACTAATCTTTTAAGTTATTTTTCGTATGATAACCAAGGAAACAATGGATATTCTTCTAATTCCCATCTAAGAGAATAAAGTGTTTAGTGCTCCGGAAAGCAGAGATTCTTGTGAGGTCCTAAACTCTTGGATCTGAAAGCAGTGGGGAAGTGATAGGAAGAATCTTTTTTTTTGAAGAAATTCAAAAAAAGATACAAATTCCTTCTGTAGACACTAGCTTACATCATGAGAGGATGATCAAGAATTAATAGAAACCTCAAAGTGAATCATCCCATTCGAAAGGTCCTCAAGGAAACGCCGTCACACAATCGATTGTGTTTTGTACATCGATACGAAGGAACATGAGTTTTAGGGGATCTCGGTTGAAACCCGCGTAACTATAGTGCTTGATCATTGCGGATCCTGTAACCCAAGAAATAGTGCTTATGCGATAAGTTGGAAATGCAATCCTGAAAGACAATGAAGTATGGCTTAGTTGAGCTTCCTCTCCTAGGCTAAACGGTTGAGAAGCAATTGGCTTTTCAAGAAAAATACTGACCATGGAATGGTGTCATAGTGAACATCTTAAAAGCTCGTCTTGTAGCAAAAGGCTTCACTCAAACCTACGGCTTGATTATAAGATACCTTTTCTCCTGTTGCAACATTAGAGCTATAATGGAATTCCATAGCATAGCCGCGTACTATGAACATGAGATAGTCAAATGGATGGTCAAAAACCGCCTTCCTCAATGGGACATCTCTCCGAAGAAGTCTGATATTGAGCAACCTTAATGTTTTGTGAAATCCAAAATATCCTAACCCAGTATCAAACTTAAGCGTTCCATTATGGGACTATAAGCAAGCATCAAGGCATATGGAATAAGCAGATTTGATGATGAAAACATCAAGAAATTTTCGTTTCACATACAAAATCTCCTTGACAAGACCATGTGTAAACGTTACCTAAAAGCCTAGTGGAGTTATGACCTATCCTAATTCAAGTATCGATAGACAATTACTCATAGGGAAACAACTTTCCAATGTTAATAGATGTAAAATCCTATCATGGAAGAAGGTTTGCTAAGAAAGAGTTAAGGGTATCTGCTTATATTCTTGGAACAAGATCAAACCGTGATAGTCAAAAGAGCGTTTTATCTGCCGTTTAAAATCAAACGTGCTACTACATTGAGAAAATCTTGCAAGCAGATTTTATATGGGAAAATCAAGCGATGGAACGATCCCAATGCAAGAAAGCTTAAATTGAGTAAGTCACAAGCACCTCAACCCTCTGAGAAAACATCGCAGCACAGAATATTCCCTACGTCTTCGGCAGATAGATCTATTAGTTAATGCTGTGAGATGTACTCGCCCGAGTGTTACGTTGGCCAAACATACAAGACCGATTTCTACAGAATCCGGTGAAGAACACTGAACTGACTGTTAAAAATATCTTAATATCTTTCGCAATACTAAGATATGTTTCTGGTATATAGAGGTAATATGGAACGAGAGCTCAGAGTTTCTTGTTACACTGATGCTGGATATCTGACGGATGCTGACAACCTAAAGTACGCAGCTTGAATATATGGTTTCAGTTCTAAATGGAGTGCTGTTGATTGGAAAAGTACAACACAAAGTATTTTCTTGCTACCTCTCTACAGATGCTCTGAATATATCGCTGCTTTTGATCATCGAAAAGCTGTATGATTCGTAAATTCATTTCTGGGCGTGCATTGTCGCGCCACAATTGAGAACCCATAATCATGTATTTGTATAAATACGACGGCCCTACCAATAGCGAAGAATGATGGATCACTAAAGTGCAAGAACATTTTCGCGCGCCAAGAAGTTCACTACTCTCGCGAGACCATTAAATGGGTGATGGAGAATAGAAAAGATTGCGTCACAGATGATAATTATAGTCTGACCCCTTTTACAAAAGCTTTGGCATCCCTAAAGCATTCCGAATTGACTAGAATAATCGGATTGTTTGCCAACTAGTATTTTCATGTAACCCGTGTTTGACATTAGTATTTTGAACATTTTCTGAATAGTAAGACAGAATTTTTAATTTCTGATGAATAAAGAATACTTTAGGATTCTGTTTCATTCATATAGTAATAGCTGTTTATTCTATATTTGCATGTTAATCCTTGAATGAATTAATCATACTAATATGTCCATCTGTCGTTAACATATGGGAAAATTGTTATTTAAGGCAGAATGTGAGTGTTGGTTATATTCTGTTGAATATATGGCTGGTTCCTCACCAAGACTCAATGTATTCACATGGGGAGCATATTGGATACCCCAACTTTCTGATCATTTACTTTTGGATCCAAGTCATGATAGTTAATGTCAAAAAGTGGTTGATAAAAAAGATTATCCTTAACCTTTAGATGCAAGCAAGTTCTATATGTGTGGATATCACTTTGTATTATAGCCAAACGCTGTCCTGAAACAAGGTAGTTATAAAAAGCTATTTTAGATATTTATGTGAAGCACATCCACAACACTGTATTCAATAAAGGATTTGTTCCTCCAATTGATATATGCAGAAAGATCCATTTGGGCCCCTCTCCAGATTTATCAAATAAATGAATTGGCCGTTCCCAAAGGTAATGCAAAGAAGATCATTGATTACATTGGTATATCTGAATTATTTCTATAACGAGAAACACAATGTTAAACTTATATGAATGACATTAAGATCCATATCCATGGTTTACGTATCTGTAAAACAAAGGATATTATAACGCAAAAAATTTAATAACCATTTAATAGCAAGATGATTTTGAAACTCGTTATTCTCAAAATAACCTAAAGAAACAAATAATTTTGTGTGTATGTCTAAGACGTTGCAATTAAAGGTACTTAGTGCTATGTGCTACTCCTACTCCCAAATGTAGCTGTTAGATATGGTAAGTCAAAAGCACGAATACGTAACGAAATTAAAAGTGACTATTGGGCACCCACTTAATTACAAAAAACAAGAATACAGTTTTTTATACTTCACTGTTAATAAAAGCACCTCATAAATGAACAAAACCTCCGCACTCTAAGAATTGAACCAAAAGTGGCTCCTTCCTTTCGTTAGGTTCGAATAAGGGGTTTTTGTTCGAGTAAAGAATAAAAGAAACAAGGGAAAAGAGGTGTTGTAATGGGACTAGGACTTAATCTCCTAGTTGGTTTTGGCTAGGGATAAAGGGTTATATATACCCCTCATCCCATAAGCTCATTCCACACGACATACACACACATTGATCTTTCCTTTGCTCGATCTTTTGTTCTTTTGTTTTCCAGCCGAATGCAACAAATATACACAAGGTGATTGTTGGTTTTTGGTTCATTCATACAACCGAAAGCAAATATTAAAGCCTAAAGCTTTTCATCTTATTTGTTCTTGATTCTGTTCCTTTTGCTCTAACAAGTCAAGGGAATCATAAGCGAAGTGCACTTTGATGTTTGATGGTTTAATGTTCGAAAACATATAAACCCCCAAAGGGTAATATCGGGTATTTTCGTTATGGGTTTTTCGTTAAAAAAACAAGGGTTGATTCTCGGATTGATTAAGGCTCATAAACCCTAATTCGTGTTCTTTGATTATTCGGTTACTTTTCAAGGGTTTGCGTGTAAATCGGGTAGAACAAATTGATATTAGTGAATTAAGAGCCTACATAGCTTAACGTGTTCGAGTAACTGGACGTGAACTGTGTGAGACAAACCGTAGAGGCAATTATTTTAGTTTGCTTGTTCCGTTTCTGATCATATTGACAAAAGGTACGCTGTTTCTAATTTACCTTTTATTGTGTTTAACCATATGCAATTACTTAGGTCCATCACGCTGCGTACTCTTGCTAAACTAGTTACCTAGTATTTAAATCCCAACAGCCAGAAGTAAATGGGTATATTCAAAAAGGATCCAAGTACAGTTGGATTGTTGTAAGACCTAATTGGTAGTTAAGGAGAGAAAATAAGACTGAATGTTAAAAATTTTAATAATGGAAAAACCACTAATAAAGTTGGGTTTGATAACTGAGCCTCTTTGGAGCTAAATGACATTATTAGCACAGGTATAGATAATAGGAAGTCATTAGATTAAAAAGTACTAATTAGTCTTGGTAGTATGATAACATGACATGAAATGGATCTGGCCTGATGAGTAGGCTGCTCAATTTCCATCTATTGATAACCTTAATGTTCATGTTTTAAATGTGATGATAAAGAGGAGACACATTGGATTGATAAGAGTGGTAATTTTTACGAGTTCTCTTCTAAAATGTGGTTATGAGTACACTATCAGATAATCATGAACAATTAGTATTTAGCATAAATGGTCTGGTTTGACCCAATGCAATGCCTAAAGAAGCTTTTAGCCTCTGATGGCTATTAAAAATACTTCAAACTCAAACTAGTTAGGTCTGGAAAAGACAAGTATATCTGAAGTTTGTTTCTCTTGGTGCTCTATTGAGTTATATGCGATTCCCCACAACCCTTCTTCTTTTGAATTGCTGATCTTACTCAAGAACAATTTGGAAATTAAAGGAAAAAATGGATGTTAGAGACTTTAATCTAACAGTTGGGGATAAAAAGCGCTGTGAGATATCAATATGCAAACAAGGTCTTGCAATAAGTGGAGCATGCAATGGAAGCACCTTAAGATGAATAGTTCTTTATGATGTTACAGATATATGAAGGAGAGGAATGCTAGAATTTTTATTGGTGAAGTTAAAGATGGTAAAACTGTGCTTAACTCAATTATGGAGAATGTGAAACTCTAGCTTTCCTGCCTAAGGGTTAAGAAGTCCTGCAATATTGATAAAGTTGCTTCTAAATAGAATGTGAGAATGAATGTTAAGTAATTGGGATCTTTGGGGATGATGCTTCTTTTCTCTCTAATGGAATGCTTGGTCAGACTCTATAATGGGGTGTTTAGCTAATTGTGTTTCTTCTTAATTTCTTGTTGTCTAAAGCCAAACTGTGGACAACATTGCTTTTCAAATCACTAAAGTATAATGATCCTAATAGCTTAGAGTTTTCTTGGGTATCTGTTCCTTCTTGTCCTTTATGTTTTCCCAGATTGGCCTTGGGACGGGTTTGGGTAATTCATTATGGGTCATTTTGGTTTTTTAACTAGGAAAATGTACCATAAGGAAGGTTTCATTTTCTGCGAAGGGTAAGTGATTTGGGTGAGCAACGCATGGATTTATGGAATAGAGAGTGATGAAAGATGACACTTCTTGGTCCATATATGCATTGCTTAGGAGGAAAGGTTGGTTCTGTCTAATGGTGTGTGTTTCTTGGCTAGTGATGCCTGGTTTTTCTGTTCTTTGGTCCACTCTGGTGAGGATGTAGCTACCGTGGGTGAACTTGGGACACTTGACGAGGAAATGTATCTAGTTTCAGGAAGAGCCCCTTAGACATATGTGAATGGGGGCTATATATTGCATGATGATGCCTGTCTCTTCTCAGCACTGTTTATTGTGGGTGTGAGTTAAATGAGCAGTGTGTTTGGTAGAGATGGGAAATCTAGTCATGAATATATGGTCTTGGTGAATAAAGGTGAACTCAGTTCATATGTCATCCATATGTTCTCTGGTTTTCATAGATATGGTTAAGCTTGTCAGATTTTGTGCTTGTATTAGAGATCTTGGCTAGTGTTGTATGAGATGATTGTAGTATCAGTTCTTTGTGTTTGAATGTTGTTTTTGTATTGAGATCATAGGCATGTCTATATCTCTATCATATTTGTATAATCTTTGATTATTAATAATAGTTCGCCTTTTTACCAAAAAAATAACGTGTGTAAGTGCGTATATGTTAAAAAGATATTTACATGTATGCACAAATGTACACAAAACGTATAGAATACAAATGTTTAATTTAGATTTCAATATGATTGCACATTGTTTATTATATAGTAGGTGTATACATTTGGATGTGATTGATTATTGAAGACAAAAAATGGCATAAATTGATAAGGTTGTTTTTATTCTTATAGCAACACCGGTGATGTGGACTAGAAGATTGATTATGACAAGATTACCGAATACATCAAGTGCAATTAAAGGTTATTTTCTATTCATTATAAAAAAAATATGTGTTACAATAAAGGTCAGCTTGTATTCATGAAATACCTTTAAGAAATGCCGATTTTGATGTAAGCAAGAGAAAGAAGCAAGCTTGAAATAACAGGGGAAGGAATAATAACAAGAAAAAAAGGTATGCATCTCTGTGCGTTTATACAAAACTTTTTATAGAACTTTACAAACTTATTAAGTATTAATGTTGTACATATACAAATGCGTATGTTGAAACGGGAAACGGCTTCTTGTGATAGGCTTGGGATATAGTCTAAAGTAAGGCGGGACCTTCAAGAGTTAGGCCACAAAAGAAAAAGAAGAAAAAATCAAACAGTGACTCAACTACATTGTGAACCCCATCTAGCCCGAAACCCTTATACCTTGCAATGGCTACGTTAAAACCGAATCAGCAAGATTTGGAAATTTACTTGATTTAAGGTTGACAATATACCTTTACGGCTTTTATTCTATGTAGTTGACATGTTTGATTCAGAGGAGAATGGACTGTTAGTTACTAAAGAAGTTATCAGCGAGATGCTAGGGTTGAAAAATGAATATGGGAATATTCTAAGGGATGGAGTATCATCAAATGAACAGATGATATGTGAAAACCTAAAGATCGTTTAACCTCAGGTTGTTTAGATCTATATCTAGGAAAAATAACAATGAACATGAAAGAATGCATAGCGGAAATAGCATAATGAACAAAGTTATTTCAACAAGGTTTTTCATTCATACGTTTCCTTATTATCCCAACTATAACTTGTGGTTCCCCAAACACAATCTTGGGGCTACACTAACTAACTATCTAACTATGGTGTACACACACACACCTTTTACTATTCGACTCTCATCAGTCGACTCTGCTATATCTAAAACCTATGTCTATGATCTCTTTATATAGGGAGAGATCATGACTTACATAAGAAGATAAGTATAAGACAAATAAATCATTTAAATATTAAACTTGATCTTCTGATATCTTCTATCTTCATAAGGAGATCTTCATCTTTTGATATATTTGACCAAATCTTCAATAATTCTCCACCAGCTTGTAGAATTTCATAAAGCTAAATTTAGTCCTTATTTTTTATTCTTTTATTTATTTTGTCTCATCAAATCAAGAATCCCAACAATCTTCCCCTATTTGATGATGACAAAACAAACAAAGTCGTGTACGAACTTCATCATAAAGTCAAAGCTTCCCTTGAAGTTGAGATGTAATCATCTCTCTGAATGAAACAAAACTTCCTCTTAATTCAGATTTCTTTTGTAACCTGCTTATATCACCACACTTAATAAGCTGCAAATCATGTCTCTACAAATCATGTCTCAGATTTATTAAACAAGGTTTTATATTCAAACGTTTCCCTCTTACCCCAAACACAATCTTGGGACTATACCAACTAACTATCTAACTATGGTGTACACACACACACCTTTTACTATTCGACTCTCATCAGTCGACTCTGCTATCTAAAACCTATGTTTATGATCTCTTTATATAGGGAGAGATCATGACTTACATAAAAAGATAAGTATAAGACGAATAAATCATTTAAATATTAAACTTGATCTTCTGATATCTTCTATCTTCATAAGGAGATCTTCATCTTTTGATATCTTTGACCAAATCTTCAATAATTCTCCACCAGCTTGTAGAATTCCATAATGCTAGATTTAGTCCTTATGTTTCATTCTTTTATTTATTTTGTCTCATCAAATCTAGAATCCCAACATGAAATGATTATTTCATTACTTGAAAGTGAAATGAAGAAATACAACAGCCTTTTATAGGCAACTAACTTTTAAAACTAAGAACGGTTGACTTTCATTGATTTTCTACAATCTAACTAATATACTGAATTACATTGAACTATAATCTAACTAGTATTTAACACTAAAAACCTATCAAACCATTCCACATGTATCAAATTAGAAACATTACTTGTATTACTTAGCCTTGCATCGTACTTCATTCTAGGAGTAATGAAATCACATAAAGGCCCCACTGCATTCCATATATCATGCCATGCAAACATAAATTGCCCATTGCCTACCTTATAAAACACATGCTTTTTAATTTTCTCCCTTAAGCTTAGCAAATTCCTCCAACCAATAATAAATCATAAAGAAACTGTCAATAAAGTGGTTTCAATAAGGGTGGGCTAAAGCCCGACTTGAAAAAGTCCAAAAAAGCCAGCCCAGCCTAATAGGCTTAAATGATCCTTATATCACTAAACCCGGTCTGCCGAGGCTAAGCCTAAATCTTGAAAGCATGTGCTTCTAAAAAGCCCACAAAAACTCCCGAAAGCCAGTGCTTTTTATAAAAAAGAGTCTAGTCTTTTACAAAAGAAGGCCTAAATTATGTGTTTTTTTTATATAATAACATACAACAAAATAATTACTTAAAAAATATATGATGAAATTAAAATAATATAATCACTTATAAATAAGTATGATTTGTTTAAATGGATAAGAGTTAGTCTTGTTGTTGAGCTTTCTTTTATTTTTTTTTAAATATACCTTCTAACACGTCCAACCAAAAACACCGGCCGCCAAACATCCCGCAGCGGGGCGCGGGTGAACCTAACTCGTTTTATACAGTTCATGGGAATAATGATATTAATGACGATGAATATATGAAGATGACATTTAATATTTTGAATTGAATATTTGTAGTTTGTTGCTAGAGAGCTTTTACTGCGCAATTAATGTGCTTTTTTATAATATGTAACTTTGTTTTATTAAATTGTAGTAATGTATTTACAAATGTTGATAAAATATTTTCATATATAATAAATATACTAGACTATAAATCTGCGGGTTTCGCGGGTGGCAATAAGAAAAATTATAATTATATATATTTTGTTGAATACATCAAATATGTATTCCTCTATTACAACAACTTATTCACAAGATATATAATGCACAAGGTGAAAATCATTAAATAATAACCAAGTTTACGATATATTTCAATTGAATTACTGTAACTTTTTTTATTATAAAAACCACTTAAAATTTTAATAGTGTTCCATTGTCAAGTAATTTTTATGTCAGTGCGACTTGAATGGGACACTTTTAAAAATTGGTTATTATTTTGTGATTTTTTTGTCATGGTCATATAAATTGGTTTTACTTAAAGTTGGTTAGGAATAGTTAAATTTAGAGGGTGACTGTTTATTAGCAAGGTACAATATGATGATGCATATATGGATACTTTTTTTTTTTGGAACGGCAATTTGTGGCTACATGGCCCCTAGCCCAGAAGGCGTAGCGAGCACACACAACCAGGTTGGGTCCAGCCCAAAAGGCAATGACACCCTTCCCTTTACACACGCGGGAGGAAACCCCTATCGCCCTAGACAAGAGTCGAACATGAGACCTTACCTAGGAGGGTAAAACCTCCATACCAATGGACCAAATGCCCGTTGGTGCATATATGGATACTTTAAACATAGTCATTTCAAAATAATGGAACAAATTTAAATTTTGAATAATTTTTGTGATTGATATAACACTCATTTTAGTATCATAGAATTAAACCGTTTGACCAACTTCTTTCTAAGCTATTTTATAACGAAGAGATAGAAATTACATTTTGGGTCGATCCATTTAAAAGTATATTGCTCAGTGTTGCCCTCTTCTAAGCTAGGTAATACATACATAAATCTAAAGTCTCATATAAAACAGACACAAAAAACTTATATGAACTGGTTCGTTATTGTAAAATTATTAAATCTCTTAGTATAAATATGTTCTTTCCCAAGCCATATTGTAGCGAAAGCAAAATGTAGACACGAAGAAGCTTGCATCATGGTAAATATATATTAAGAAACATGACATAGTTTAAGTAAAATTATAAATTGTTAAAGAGATTAATTCTAATACAAAAAGAATTGCTTAACCTCAAAGATTATTTATTGTTATTGGAGAATGTCATATACAAAAAATTAATGATTTTAAGCCTGCGATTATTGGCTTATTGGCTTATGAAAAGGATTATGTGCACAAACTAATTAACATGATTGTAGGAACTTTAGATCCTCATATAGTCATATATATGACCCATCAATATAGTTAACATTAACAAATAGAGTTGTAATTAAGCCACTCATGTGTGATATAGCGGTAAAAATCTTGTGGCTACCCAAGTTTTATTTCTGCTTGATAATAACTCTAATGTACGTGATCACGCCGGCCGTCCTAAAATATTGTAAGCTTGATATGAATTGTGTTTGCGTGATGGTGGACTCAAACACATAAATTAGTCGGCCAAACAATCAAAAATCATTGTTGCATAGTTGATTATGAATTTATGTAAAGAACTTGATACATAGCAAAATGATAAAAGCTAGACACACAATTGTGTAAAAAACATATCTAATTATGTTTAAATTAATGGTAAGATCCCCTTTTTCTTTTCTAATTGAATCTTGAATTACTACCTCTCTTGTGAATAATTCTTGCTAAGGCCCTAATTCTGAGTTCGATCCTTGTGATTGATTTCCGGAATTGAAGTTTCTTACAAGATGTCATTCCATGGGACTATAGGATTCATCATTCATTTTTTTCGTTAGGATTTCTGGTTTATTGTCTTCAATCAATAGATCTCCCTTCAATCCAAAAACCTTTATTAAAAAATTATTATTGATCAACTTCATTTTCCAAGCCTGTTTTTTTTAATTCGTCCGTGGTCGTTGGTTCATCATGGGAAGTTTTAGATCGAAAGAGGATGATGTTAATAAAGTTTCAACATCGATCTTCGTAACGAATTTTCCTGATTTGTTTACTGCTAAGGAATTGTTTCATGCTTGTAAACAATACGGTCATGTTGTCGATTCATTCAACCCTATGAAGAGGTCGAAAGATGGTAAGAGGTTTGGTTTTGTTCGTTTTATAAATGTCTTCAATGTGGATCGTTTGGTGAGTAACTTATGTACGATTTGGGTAGACCGTTCAAAATTCCATGCTAATATTGCAAGATTCCATAGGCCTCCTTTGAATAGTAATAA
>BQNB010056217.1:3013-35141 GCA_026074375.1 Tanacetum coccineum | reverse complement strand
ATTTTGTCGAAGAGCCTATTGAGATTGTGGAGCGGGATGTGAAAAAGCTAAAGCGGAAAAGAATCCCATTAGTCAAAGTTCGTTGGAACTCTCGGCAAGGAGCTGAGTAATACCTGGGAACGTGAAGATCAGTTCCGAAAGAAATATCCGCATCTCTTCTCTAAACCTGTACCTTCGTCAAGTATTGCAACTTGAGCCTTGAGGACAAGGCTCTTCTAACGGGAGGAGACTGTGACATTTCGTATTTTCAGATCATTTACGACGTCATATATTTCTCTAATTATTTTTTTCTCGTACGCGTTCGCTTTTAATTTTAAATGTTAAGTTAAATCGCGTAAACTAAAAATCAAAAATCAACGTAAACAGGAACCAAACGAATTAAAGTTTACGTCAAGCAAGCAATATATTATTTTTACAAAACTAATAATCAACTTTTTATATTTTATTTTTATTGGTTACGTAAAACATTTACGTTTCACAATAAAATATATTTAGGCATACCCGGAAGCACCAAAACTTTCCTATGCTTCAACAAATACCCATGTTTGTACCCAATGCACAAAGTTTATAAAACTCTACCCATGTTATCACATAGGCCGAGTTCAACATAAAATAATTAAGCCAAGACATAAACATTTCAAGTGTACACTTTTTAAATAAAATTACACATTTATAATTTCATGTAAATGCTAGAAATTCATTTCAAAGTATCAAAGATATTCCTAGCCTTTTTCTTTCTTTAATTTCGTGAACCAACAATCAAATGAGGAGACATATAGCTTACAAACTACCAACTTGTAATTGTACTAACCTAGGATGATTAATACTTACGTTCATGCTAGGAATATTGACCACTATACTTCCTTAAATCTCTCCTCTTTGTTTTCTTGGTCTTGGTCCATCCTAATAAGTGTTATTGACTAGTCTTGGCATATATGAGCAAGTATACTAAAAGAGTAAACACACAACACTTTTTCTTAGCTAAAAACAAACTCAATCTCTTTGTTTCTCACACTCTCACCCACGGCTCAACCCAAACACTTACACAATTCATATAATTTTTTTCTACCACATTTACAAGTATTTCTATATCATTCTTAAGCTATTCTAAGAAGGTTGGAAGGCTTGGTTAAGCATTTGCAAGGTTTAAACAAGTTAGGGATTTATTTGGAAAATTAGGGTTTGATCACAAGGGTGTGATCTTGTCTTTCATTCATCACTCATTCACCTAAGGTCTATCTATGTTTTTAATCTATTCCATTTTCTATTTTCATGTTTGATATAATTATGTATAGTTAAATCACCACCTAGGTATATTTTATAAAGTATAAAATATGTACAATGTTAAATTATACACAGAATTATCTTATACATGGCTCATGTGACGTTTAAAATATGCTAATATGTTTTGAACAAGGGTTTATAACCAATGGATAACTTATATAAAGTATTTGTTAAGTTATGAATATTTACTTAATTATAAGGATTATGAAGTTAAATGATTATGTTGGACAATTTCTTGGACAAATGATGGACTTGAGAACCAAGAAGATGTAGTATAATGTAGGTTAGAGGACTTATACAAAGGTAACCAAGTAACAAGTTTATAAAACACCATTTTACAAACCCTAAACCTACACGAATAAATTGTATTCTAACCAAGATTCAAGTTTTTATAAAATATAAACCCAGCTGATTTGAATAGTACTCTTCGAGACAATTCCGAATATTCAAAAAACTCGAAAAACCATTTTATAACGAAGAAGTTATGCTAGTTACGAGATTAGGATAATTAAATGACTAAAAGTGTTTTTATAAAACTTATTTTATAAAAACTGAGATAAAACCAAATCTGATAAAAATGTATACTTATTATATAATAATAGTACATGTCATAAGGATTCTAAGCATATAAGAAACTCGCAAAACGAAGCTATAACGAAGGAGATACGATAGTCGCAAGATTTAAGTTTATAAAAATACTTTTATAAACTATTTTGAAATACTGATTTAACACAGCCACTTATAAAAATAGTGGGCGTTTTATAAACATAGTTCATCTCGCCACAAATTCATACATATAAAGAACGCTAAAAACGGAGTTAAAACGAGTAAGATACGACGTTTCAAAGTTATCGAACATTATTTATAAAAGCTGAAAAACCGTAAATGCTTCAGCAGCTACTGAAACTCAGTTTTGAGGACCTTCGGGTCTGATTGAGCCGAAGTGTAAAACTACAAAGTTGTTCGGAACGACATTTTACATAAACCTGCCGATTTTCATAATTTTCGGATGTATAGTTTGTAAACTAGACACTTTTCCTGACATGAATAGTGTTGGTTCGTTTTTAATAAAAAATTTGCGAAACAATTTAGAATCACTTATATAATATTTGTACAAGATTTAACTTTATAAATATTATTTTACAAAACGATCGGACCACTTATACGACAACATTATACGAATAATAAAAACGTTAAATCAAGTATTTTTAACAAATAAATAAATTATTGGACAAGTGTACTATTTTTGCAAATAAGAATACATGGACATTTATTTTTCAAGATACGAATTTATAGTGTTTAATTTTATAAATTAAACAAAGAGTTTTAGGTGGTGATGAAACGCTATAACTTGTGATGCCGCATCATATTAAATGCATTATACTCACACGACCTATATTGGATTAGGTTGCATTCTGTCATTTCCGTGACACATTTTCTGTTGTATTTGGATTATCAATAACTCGAGGTGAGTTCATAGCCCCTTTTTCTATCTACTTGTTTTACAAACTCTACGGGGTGAAATTACATGCTTGTTTTACTATGGACACAAGTGTTTTAAATTGTATGCTATCCAGATTATTGCCTGAATATTATTGCCTAAGTTACCGCATTGCCATCTAAGTCCCTACCAAATCATGAACCGTCAATTGCTATTATAGTGAGCGCTAGTGTTGTGGATAGATCTATCGGGACTAACAATCCCCACCTGGAATTTCTGGTCACAAGTTGATCATGGTGCATTTAACATTTAGAGGAATTAGTAGGCTGTTTGGCAGACACCCTACATTATTTTGGGGCACTGACAGTTAAGGTTTCGGTGTCATGAGCTTAGTGCAATAATACCTGTTTGGACTACTGAATTTGTTTCATAGTCTACCATTACCTAAATCTTGTGGTCCACTCTTTATTTGATTTTACCGACAAACCTATGGATTCACTCAACCTTTGTGTCGATTTTTAGCATGTATAATTTAATGTCCTAAGGTATAAGCTTGGATGGGAGCCGTGACGGATATCAATGCAGATGGATTCTGTGTTTACTTAAATTCGATGCAACTTTATCTTTAAAAAAACTTATGTCATCTTTTGGGATTATGAAGCTTTTGTTTAAAAGAACGTATGTAGTATGTTTATGACTCTTTTAATATTTTGGGACCATAACTGAAAACTCTGATATTTTATAATGCATCAAATGAAACTTTATTTAAACATCTCTTTTGAGGTCGTTTCTTATATCTTGATTGTTGTACTAGGACGTAGCACCCCATTGTTACCATTCCGCTGCTACTAGATTTTGGGGGTGTTACAGTTTGGTATCAAGAGCCAAGGTTATAGAGAACTGAGTCATTTTCAAAACCTAGTCTATAACCAAAATTTTTATAGATTTTCTTTTCTTTCATTTTCAAAATACAGAATCCTTCATCCCTTATCCGATATCCGCGCGCGTATTCCTTGATCCTTACTTACTTTTCCGATTATCATTGTTGTATTATATTATTTTATACATAATACTTGGTTTAATTTCAATCCCTTACGTCTATCTTCAAGCATATTACTATTCATTCGTATCGGTCGATTATATTAATATTGACCATTCTGATTAATGATGTTTAGTTATAAGAGCATCACCGTTTAAATTATAAATTTTAATTTTATAATTGTTTAAAATAATTATCATTGTGAAATTTAATCTTGTGGTTATGTGGATTCATTATAGAATTGCATACTGTATTGATGATAAATTCATGATTAGTATAATATTCTTATTTTCTCCAATATTATCATGTACCTCGACTCGACATACTTTTACAAATTCTTACCGGATTTTGTACTTGTATTGTTAACAGAATCATGCCGCCCAGAAGATTGAAAAAAAATATGTTAAGAGGTTAGTGGAAAAGCGTGTGGCTAAAGCTATTGAAGAATACGAAAAGTCTAGGGCTAATCTAGATAGTGCTGGAAGTTCAGGAGGAAACACTGGGAATGCTGGAGGAACTGTGAATGTGCAGGGTTGTTCGCACAAGACTTTCATAAATGGAAAGCCTCACTCTTTTAATGGAACGGAGGGTGTTGTTGGTTTAAGGCGTTGGTTAGAGAAGGTGGAGCAAGTGTTTGAAATTTGCAAGTGTGTCGAAGAATATAAAGTTATGTTTGCTGCTAGTACTTTCGAGGGTCGTGCGTTAACATGGTGGAATGGGAATGTTCACACCCTAGGGCTCATCAATGCTAACCATATTCCCTGGACTGAATTCAAGACGATGATGACTACAGAATACTGCCCAGCAACCGAAATCCAAAGGATGGAGCAAGAGCTCTGGACTTTGACTCTGAAAGGAGATGACATCGTGGCATAAAACAATCGTTTCCATGAGCTAGCCTTGATGTGTCCTGAATTGGTGCCCACTGAAAAGAAGAAGATTGAAAGGTACACTCGTGGGTTTCCTGAAAGAATCAAAGGAAATATCACTTCTTCAAAGCCTGCAACTTTGCATGATGCCATCAACATGGCCCGTGAACTGGTCGAGCAAGCAGTTCAGGGTAGGGCTACTAAAATTGGTGAAAGCAATAAAAGGAAATGGGAAGACCACCAAAGAAACACCAGCACCAACAACAACAACAACAACAATAACTGCAACCGAAACAACTCACTGTTACAAAAACTGGTATTGGTCACTCCAAAAATGTGTGACGATATACATATTGTCACATGTGTTTTTTTGGGTGTTTGTCACTAAAGATCGCGCCACTGTAGGTCACTTACGGTCACGTTAGGGAGTTTGTGGCTATTTCCATTGAAAAAGAGTGACCGAAACCCGAATATGTGTGACAAATTAGGCACAAGTTTTGTTGGATTAATCAGTATTAGTGACCGTAAACACTTTATAGTCACACGAATGGTTTTTGAGAGTAACTATTGTTCGTCCTTTGGCCACATAAATATATAATATATGTGACATTTGAGATGATTTATTTAAGTAAATGTGTATTTTGTGTGACTATTTCTCGTCCTGTGGCCACATGAATATATAATAAATGTGACGTTTGTGATGATTTAGTCACACAACGGGTGTTGTTTTTTGGAGCTAGTCACATATAATTTAAAAAAAAGTGGCCAAAAGTGTTAATAAGTGTGACCATATGCTTTTTAAAATCAAGTAAATGTGTATTTTATGTGACTATTGTTCATCCAATGGTCACATGAATTTTATGTTTGTGTGGCCTTTTGTAATATTTAGTCACACAAAGCATGGTTTTTTTAGGATTTAGTCACATACAAGTTAACCAAAAGTGGCCAAAAGTGTTAATAAGTGTGACCATATGTTGTTTAAATTCAAGTGAATGTGTATTTTGTGTGACTATTGTTCATCCAATGGTCACATGAATTTTAAGTTTGTGTGGCGTTTTGTAATATTTAGTCACACAAAGCATGTTTTTTTTAATTTAGTCACATACAAGATAACCAAAAGTGTTAATAAGTGTGACCATATGTTTTTAAAGTCAAGTAAAGTAAACACACATCTTCCATTTTCCAAAGTGTAAACAAGAAAATTCTCTCCCATTTCCTTCTCTTATAGCCACGGCTCAAAAACCTTAACAAACGATAAAATAATGAACTCGCGGGAATCTAACCCCGTGCCTCTCGCATGCAATGCGAGCGCTCTACCATATGAGCTACACTTTTGTTTGACAATTGCAATCAAGGTGAAAATGCAATATACTCGGCAGTATTAACTTTTATACTGTTTTAATATTATAACAGTACTAATATACTCGGCAGTATTAATATCCTATTCTTCAAACAATATTAAACGTAGCTTGACAGCACTAACCTTCAATGCTCGAACAGTAGTAATAACATCTAAGCAGTTTTAACCAATATGCATTATATTTTTAAGAACTTCTTGTAAAAATCTCTTACTAGACGAAATTAGATAAGTACAACATGATAACCTTGTAAATAAAATAAAATCATAAAATGTATTGAGCAAGAGTAAATACTTCATTCATAGAAAAATAAAATAAAATCAAAACTCAAGCATTCATAGAAAAAGTAAATACAGATCTTCATACCAATTGTCGTTTGCAGTGTGCAAAAGTAAATACTTCAGGTGCTGCAGAAATAACATACTTCAGAAAAGACAGCTGTCCCTTGGTGTTTCTCCAAACATTGCCACAAACAGCAGCGAGCGGAAAGGGATCCTGCATTGTCGTGTAGTATATTAATACAATATAAGCTTCAATGGTACATTAACATCTTCAGGTTATGAAGTAAGACCTGTGATGCATGCCTATAACAAGAAATCAGCAGAGAAAATGTTGTTTCGTCCTGGATGTAAAAACCTTCGTGATCAAGGTTCTCAATTACAGTTGGCCAGCAAATTCGAGGAGCCTATAAATTCATATTAGTGTTAGTACTATCTTTGTTAACTTTCCTATCTACATCAAAATATACCTGCAGAAACACCAAGTGATCAAGTAGTACAAAAAAAATAGGATTATACCCAATACTAACATAAATACACCTAATCCAAACAATGTAGTTGATAATTAGGCTTATTTCGTAAACTGCTCCACTAATAAACATATATCAACTAATTGAGCAAATACAACGAGATAGCAGTTAATGTAAGATTTATAAGTAAAACATACCCAGCTAGTAAGTTCTTTAAACACAAGCTTGCTAACATCACGAATGGCATCTAACATCGCAAGATGGGCACCAACATGACCGGTGTTGAAGCAGGTTGAAGGCTTTCAATATAAACCTTTAAAGACCTATTCACGGATGGAAACATTGTCAACAAGTCACTCTCAGATCTTATAGATTGAGAACAAGCACTCAAAACCAATTCTATAACCCATGAACCCAGTTCAAAGGATACAATTTCACTTTTACCGTTCTTGCAAGCATGACGCTTCCATTGAACGATGATGTTTAAGACAATACATTACCTTCTTCTGTATAAGAGCATTCAAACTCAGTCGCTGCATTCTTGTCACCTTCAGAGAATGCACAAAGTGCTGCTCTGGCTTGGACACGTGCTGTTTTGGGACCTTGATGAATATTATTCTCAAACAACTCTAATAAAATTCCAGAAGCCACAAGCTGCCTTTTAGAAATGGGGTGCTTTAACAACACCTATAGCACTTCCAGACATTGTGTAACTTTTTCCCAAAATTTCCTCTGAGACTTTGTTATCGGCCAATGTAGTTTCATCTTTCAAAACCTTACCATTGTGAATCAATAATTGTTGCCCACATGGATAATTATCTTGTTTTTTATTTTCTTTTCTGAGCGATGTTGTTGTTGTGATGTAAAATGACTTCACATCTTCAATATTGTTTTCTTGGACTGCCATAATCTAAGTACATAAGAATTTCATAATGGTTTATGAACACACCAAAATATAAAAGTACTTCCATACACAGGAAGAGGGGAATCAGGTATAGGCAAGAGGTCAACAAATTAAAAACATCAGCAAGAGGTCAACAAATTTGCAATCAATAATGATACAAGTGACCAGGTATAGGCAATTTATTACAATTCTTAGTAAAAGAAATCAAAAGGTGTGTTTTTTCACAAATAAAGGAAACCAGATTCAAGAATCCAAACCATGGATTTCCATTAGTAGGAGGGGAATCAGGTCAAATTTCATTTTGAGCAAACCATCATGCGCAAGCTCAACTGAATTGGTTTGAATTATTACAGCATAAAAATGATCCATTTATGAGAATTTTTGTTTACTTAAAACAGAAGTCCACTTCAATCAGAGAACAAGTGTTGAACTAAACCTCTACAAATCTATCTAGGGCCTGTTTCATGACACATGACCATTGTATGTAATCAGGCAGAACCAGATCATGTAGATTTCAAATTGAGGTTCGTGTAATCGTTACAGAACTCATCATAAAAAAATAGCATAATGGAAGTTATGTTTTTATCAAGTTAGGCGAAAAATAGTGACAAAAGTAATCTCCTTTAGAAAAGTAAATAAAAGCGGACCACAAGTCGTATTGTATGAACTAGATAAAAGTGTCATAAAAAATGCACATCAATAGACCTACCAGGACAACAGTAGAAGTAAACAAAAGCAACATATTAAGGAGGTCTATACCTTCCCTGCACCAGTGGGGTCATCATGATAACATAATTTTCTCTTAAGCAAACCCACATGGCATCCAGATCATCAGCGTTCAGCAAAAGATCCGATTGTTTCTGCATCAACAAACCATCACTTTAGATACACATTTCTATAACCTCACCAAAACAGCTAAAATTAAGCAATTAATAATGAAAAATACACTATTTGAACAGGAAAGTCGAAATTTAATAAAGAAACAGAACTCTCTAAGTCATTGCATAATAATTTATAATTTGGACCTGGATACAATGCAACTAAAACACAAACGAAAAAAGCGATAGCGGAATATATGAATATGGTTACCTTTAGAAAACGGTACTTCGCCAACCTTTGGACTTTACGGCTGATGGAACCATCCTCAGGTTTCTGATAATATGAATATCACATAGGACAGTCAGAAACTAAAAAGAACACAAACTCTTCTTTGGACGAAAGAGATACGGTGAACATCATAATAAAGCTATTGTTTATCGCTTCTGGATAGAGTAGAGATCGCATGATCATTTTTTGAATTTTTCTTATAAGTTTTGTCAACATCATAATAAAGTTATTGTCTATAGCTTATGGATTTGTCGGCCAAAAGGTCGGAAATCATGGTTACCCAAAAATAAAACATATTTACATTTTGTTCAACAATATTCCTGGAACTGCTCTTTTCAATGTACGAAAAAACACTCACCCTACCAAACTCTGCAATAGCAAACATGTATTACATAATAATCGTAAGTTTGATTTTAGTCCACAAGTTCTCTTTATGTTGGCATTAGTAAGAAGCATTTTTGGAATTCGATTAACAGCAAAACAAATTAAGCTTAAATCTTACATAAGTTCATAAACTCAAATGGATAAGCTTATAAGCCATAAAAAATGACCTTACGAGCTTTTCAAAATTTCAATAAGCTCATAAGCCCATCAAATAAGCCAAGACATATAACCCCATAGACATCAGCACTTACAAACAACCCATACAGTTTAAGTTTTGGTAACTACATAACACTCTGAATGAGCCAATAGTTGCTACCAAAATGAAAGCACAATTCAACACGGTATTATTATCTAAACACAAACAACAGCCACGTCACAAACTAATTTAATCTTGTAATCTACATTCCCGCAAAACCTTAATTATCCGTAAAACAACAATGCCCTCACTAACTAAAACTTTAACTCTATATTTTCGCCTAATATCGCAATATCACTTACTTGCTTTTTTACTATTAGGGACTTGTTCTTCTTACTTCATTCTTTTTACTCTACCTTTTCTGCAATAAAACTCTACATTTCTTTCACTACTAATATTTACTTACTTCCATAAAACTACTCTGTGACTTATTTTTAACTAACTTCTTTAACTCTTACTTTTCACTACTAGCTAAATAACAAATTATACTGTTGCTACATTACTACTCATTACTCTTTACTAATCCTGATCTCACTTGAGTAGGTCAAAACCCTTACAACAGGCGAAGAACAACAACGTAACTAATTGTAAATCTTACATCAGATCATAATAACATTATTTAAATATTAATTAAAAAATAAGGGGAAATAAAAATGAATGGATATATACCCATGGGAGTTTCGGAACCCACTTTCAGCGTCAGTTGAACCGCTATACATTTTATTATCAAACTTTATTTTATAAAATTAAATGAATGAATGAAACCCTAGAAATTAGTTATTAGTTCAAGGTAACTGGTTTTTTCACTGTGTGTGATCTATGAGACGGAGATATAGGGGGGGGGGGGTGTTTGGTTTAAAATTTGATAAAGTATGTGAGATCTGATTTTGGGAATAACTTTTGGGTGGAGGTTAATTTGATTTTGGGGAAAAATTTGGGCGCCAGGCTTGTGAAAAGTTGAGAGGGAGATGTCATTTTTTTGCCAAAACTAAGTGGAATTGTAAAAAAACTTCAAATAAATTTAACACATAGTGTGACCATATATGACATTTGTCACATTTGTTTCAAGTGTTATGACATATTTTTTGTCACTAAAAAAATCAAATTAAAACTTTATTACACACTTGAGCCTGCAAAAAATATCATCGGTCATACACAACAAATAACATGTTCAAGTTCTGAAACAATCAAAACAAGTTTTGAAATTTTGTAAATTAAATTTCCAACAACTTTCGCAACATCATAAACTAAAAAACGTTTTTGTTAACAGAAACTAAAAATAGACGGCATACCAATCATCGAACGGGTGTACCAAAGTTGGAAGATAATACTAGTATTGGTGAATACATCTAACAACTTTGATAGCTCAACTAGTAGGCTAAATAATCAACAAAAAATTACCAGTTACCTCTAGTCACATAAATATTCAAATGCGTGACAATGAAATTCCGAAACAGTCACACAAAATGAGTTCAAGTGTGGCTGTTTATTTTATTCTAGTACATTTAGTCACATAAATATCTGACTGTGTGACCGTTCAAAAAACAGCATGTGTGACGAAATCCCAGATTTGTACTAGTGATGTATCGCTTTTGCAAAAGTAAGTATTATAAAAAATTTTGAACATACAACAAAAAAGTATGGGTGATATTGTCTCTTTAGTTTGGAAGGTATGGAGGCGAACTCACTTAGGTGACTTTAAAGTCACGCGTGAGTTGCCCTCCCTCCTTTTAAAGTGACTTTGCCAATAAGCATTTGCTAGGTGATTTTGCCCTGGTTTGTGCACCAACTAGGTGAAAAACTCACCTAGTCTGAGTTGTAAAATGGTGGGCCACTCTTTTTATATATATTGAATTTTAATTAGTTGTGAGTGTATATGGGTATATATTGAGATACATTTTATAAAAAATAGGTATTTTAATGAAATGTGAGTTTTAGTGGTAAATTGAGTTCTTATTACGGTTGAATGGTGAATTGTAAAGTGAGTTTTATTTGAAGAGAAAAAACTGATGTGACAGCTTTAAAAGGGTGTTAATGTTATTGATGAATTGGTTGATGGAGTCATAAATAATGTAAGGTGTGTTTTTTTGGAGTGAGCTCAGTCGTTGAATTTGAAATGATTCAATTGGGTGGTTGAGACTCGTAGAAAGGAGGGACTTTGGATTGTGATCTGAGTGGGTACGGTACTGTAGCCTAAAACTCATTCAATTTTTTTTTACGTATTTTTACCATAAGGAATTTTTGATAAATAATACGCCATCATAAAGTATCAAGTCAGAAAATTCAAATTTTAGTTCATAAGTATATCAGTTAAAAGACAGTTCTATATGACTCATATTAGTGGTTTTTTTTATTCGAATTCATGTCGATATCAATGTATTGATTCCTTGATAATACTATGACAGTGACTTGAAATTAATATACACTCAAAATTTAGCATATACTTAATAATTTTAACCATTTATTTTTTCATCAAAATATCAATAATCAGTTTTCACCTCTCTTTTTAAAATAAAATATTTTGCAAACGGTAAATCGTCAAACGACAGAAAATACACCATCACAACGAGTATTTTTTTTATCTTTCATTAGACATTCACATCGATATAATTTCGAAGAACTTTTTTTTTCGATTTTTTTTTAGTCACGTCTGAAAAAGTCACATGATTTCATAAAATCACATGTGACTTGTGATACAAATCAGATGTGATTTTTTCCAGATGTAACTAAAAAAATTCAAAAAACAATTCGTCGAAAATATATAGAAGTGCCCCTCTATAGAAAGATTATTTAATTCTCGTCGCAATGGTATGTTTTGTTTTGCGGAACGATTAACGGTTTGTGAGATATTTTTTTTAAAAGAGATGGAAATTGAGTTTTTATTATTTTAATGAAAAAATGATTGACTATAATTAGTTTATTGGGTCTACGCTAAATTTTGGGTCTATGTTAAACTTTTCTCCTATGACAGTATAGTGTCATAGCATCATAGTCTACGATGGCGGATTCAGGAAATTAAAAGACGGGAGGCAAAAAGAAATATTCTTGGCAAAAGTCGTTGTACACACAAAAATGAAAAAATAGATATAAGGTTTTTACATTATATAGCTTCAAGTTGGATGTAATTTAATTTTATAATGGGATGTACTATTATAAAAAGGTTAATATATTTTTTTTCATACTAAAAACTGATTTTAGTTAGCGAATCATGAAAAGGGCCCCTAATAGTACATGTATCATAATAATGCATGTTCATTTATGTCTTTGTCAAATAAGTAACAACAACAACAACAAAAAGTTTGCCACTAATTATACAGACACATCATTTTGTATAACTTTTTGTGTAAGTTTGTTTGTGCTTCTAACATTTCTCTTTAACAATTAAGGTTAGATTTTATTTATTCTTATTTAATGTCTTTGCATTGTAATAATGTAATTGAATCTGATAAATATATTTTTAAAGTTAATAATAATATTGTTAAGGGGTGTTTGTGTAATTATGTCAAAACATTTATTGTTGCGTTTGCTTGCGGTAGGTCTTTTAATGCTTTTGCAAAACGTCATTTTGAGAGTATGAAAACGTAAATAATCACTAACTAACTTATGTTATCCAAACACTCGAAATAAATTATTTACAATTGCAAAACGCAATAATCAAATAATTCACTTCCAATCGCAATCCCAAACACCCTCTTATTAATTTCAATTCTTTGACCTTTCTATCGCTTTTTTTAATAGGAAATGGGAGTAACTTTTTTAGTTGAACTAATTTTTAAAGTGGAACTAATTTTTTTTGTATCAATTCTTATATTTGGTCTCAACTGTAATAAACTATTAACGTGAAACTACTATTTTTGTATAATCTAAACTGGTTATTATTGTTACTATCAATGTTGCAAAAATCACGAGTCGCTAGCGAGAGATCGACCACCACTAGTAGTATGGTAATCGGTTTAGGCGCGATTAATCAGTTTTGCAAATTTTATATATAAATTAAAGTTACTTGTATGAGATGGATACAACACTTTAAATACACTAAAATTAAATGAGTTCAAAGTTACATTGTTCAAAAACTAGGACATGATAATAAAAGTTAACTGTTAACAATTCTAAAGTCACTTTGTTAAAAAAATGTTTGACTGTTCGTGACCCACCCACCCCTAATTATTTTGTTTTAATAAACGTTTGTAATTGCTGATACTTTGAGTATTATTATACAAAATGCATAATCTTTTTTAAATGAAGCAATCCCAATCAACCCCTTAATGCTTTGAAACACGTCATTTGAGAGTATGAAAACGTAAATAATCACTAACTAACTTATGTTATCCAAACACTCGAAATAAATTATTTACAATTGCAAAACGCAATAATCAAATAATTCACTTCCAATCGCAATCCCAAACACCCTCTTATTAATTTCAATTCTTTGACCTTTCTATCGCTTTTTTTAATAGGAAATGGGAGTAACTTTTTTAGTTGAACTAATTTTTAAAGTGGAACTAATTTTTTTTGTATCAATTCTTATATTTGGTCTCAACTGTAATAAACTATTAACGTGAAACTACTATTTTTGTATAATCTAAACTGGTTATTATTGTTACTATCAATGTTGCAAAAATCACGAGTCGCTAGCCAGGCGGTCGACCATCCTGTAGTCTGTAATCGGTCTAGGCGCGATTAATCGGTTTTGCAAATTTTATATATAAATTTCAAAGTTACTTGTATGAGATTGATACAACACTTTAAATACACTAAAATTAAATGAGTTCAAAGTTACATTGTTCAAAACATAGACATAGATAATAAAAGTTAACAGTTAACAATTCAAAGTCACATTGTAAAAAAAATGTTTGACTTTCGTTGACTAATTATATTTTATAATCACGTTTTGTAACTGCTAATAATTTGAAAAAGTTTGACTAAATTTTTTTACATGCCTTTTTTTACCTAGATTATTCAGAGATTCTATATTTAACCCACAAATTCGCGAGTGTATAGCCTGGTAATAACTAATGTTAGAGTTAATATCAAAACAAAGCTGAAAGTATAAAACTCAATGGACCAAAACTTAAAAACATAGAAACTAAAGTAGTAAAGTTATATTAAACATATGCATATCTATGTCTGTCTTCAACCTCATTTCTTAAATAGGGAATGAGATCCTATTCGATCCAAAATTATATTAAACAAATTGAAGCTCGGTTTCCTGGTTTCGATCTTTGAGGTATGAATTCTATCTTTAATTTTCAGTTCATTAGGTTTTATTGATGCTTTTACTGATTTCAATTTTAATAACTGTTTTTTTTGTTGCTAATTATATCATAACTTATTGTGTTTATAGAAAGCAATAATCTTTACGAGATACCCAATTGATATGTTAGAGGTTTGATTACTGTTCTATATTGCCTATGGTAACTTGGCTTTTGATTATGTTATATATTGCAGATTTTGGCGTATATATCTCATTTGTAAGTTTCATTTGCCATTCCTTAGTGTTTGGTTTTGCTGGTTTAGCTTATCATAGTTAATAAGGTAAAATGACAAAAAGTGCATGAACAATAAATAGCCTAGTTATTAAATGAGGTTATAAAAGTACTTTTATATAATATTGTTATATAAGGGAGTGTTTGTTTCGGCTTATATAGCCGGCTTACGGCTTATTTGATTTTGGGATTATGTTTCATAAGCCCACTTTTTGTGGCTTATTTTCAAACTTCTCGACTTATATTAGTTTAGTATGACATAATGAACTTATATAAGCCGAAAAGTTTCAAAATAAGTCACAAAAAGTGAGCTTATAAAACATAAGCCCAAACTCAAATAATCCATAGGCCAGTTATATAAGCCGAATCAAACACCCCTTAAGTCAACCCCTCCTCATATAAGCCACAAAGTTTGGGCCTTATCACAACCCCCTTGTATAAGCTCATAAACCCACTCATATAAGCTTAGCCAAACACTTATTGTAGGCTTATTTACCACATATAAGCCAATAACCTCATAAGACCATCATATAAGCTTAGCCAAACACCTCTGTACTAGTAAAAGTTTTCATGGTTTATGAAACGTAGTGATACATAAGTTTACATGATATTGCTATGAGTATCTTCTTAGGGTAAATTACGCGCTAATGTGTTTATACATGTGCTGATTTCGATGAACTTGTGATTGAAAGATACGATTTTGATTCAAAATTAAGATTTTTTGGTTATCGGATTGAAAAACTGGGTCATGGGTTAAAGCCTGATAATTAAGATCCCTGTGTTTTTGCTCCAGTGCTTAAAATTTTTCAAACGAATTATTAGAAGTTAAGATTTTTTAAGTATGCTTGTATGATTGAATTTAAGATCATTGCTTTTATTAATGATTAACTCAAGGATCAACTAGCCTTCTTGCAAGAAACCTGGAATTTGAATTTGCATCTCTTATCTCTTAGTATTTGTTTTAGAACGCAATAGCCTTTATCAGTTTGTTTTGTAGGCTTATTGAATAATCATTCGCGTTTTGTTTGATCTCGTTTAACTATGTTTTGTATGATGATCCTGGAAACGGGTCGAAAAAATGGGTCATGGTTCAAAACTGTGTGAGCAAGAAACCTGCTTGTTACCTTTCCATACCACTTGCATAAGGTGTGATGCATCTAAAATTACAAACGCATGGTAGAAGTTACCTTGGTTTAAAATTGCGTTTTGCGATCCAATGCGCTAAAGGTCCGAAAGACCATTGCGTGATGCGAATGCGAGCGCAATTTGGACGTGATGCGTTTAGTATAAAAAAAAATATGAAAAATATTTATACATAGTATATTCCACCAAGTACCAAGTAAATGCAATAAACTTATAAAACAAGCTACTAAAATAATGAATTTAGGCAAATAATCAATTTTTATAACAAATAAATTGAAATCAAAGATTGACATAAAACAGTCAGCAAGACACAACAGATACTATATTTTCGTTATTGTGTTTGTTTCTTTACGTCTTTTACAAGTTGTATCTTTAATCGGCCATTAAAAAATGTAAGTATATTTATATGGTTTAATTTTGACTAAAATGACCTAAATTCTAAATTGCGACAATTGCGACCGTTGCTAGCATTACACAAATGCGGTAAATTGCGGTATAATACGAACGCATTATGGAATGGCCTTGCATTAGGCACCATGTCGCGATATTTTAAATGCAAGGAATTGATGTGTGCAATTTGCGCAATGATGCGCGCATTTTTAATCCAAGGAAGTTACGTTTTTGAGGTTTATTTACCTTTATAATTCAATAAAAATCATTACTTTTATTAGTTTAATGATTAAGTTTCATGTTTAGGCTGTTTTATTGACCTATTAGCTTATTTTGGGGATGAATAAGCACCTTTTTTATGCTATATATCATAAAACCAGTATCTTCTTTTTTCAGTGTTTGGATTCTTTTTTTTTCATTTTTTTCGCTTATTATATAGTAGGATGTTTGGGATTGAAAATGGAACACCTCGTATATGTTTCTGCTATTATCCGTTCCTATAATACATACTAATGTTTTGTACATGTTTTGATTTTATCCGTTTAAAAGGTGGACTTTGAAATAATTTTGGAAACGGGTAAAACCATAGTAGGTTGTGCGTCAAAGGCGGTTAAGCAAGATACCTGCTTTTTATCCCTAATGTACGTTTACTTGTATAATTCAATAAAAAATCACTGCTTCTATTAGTTTAAGAATTAACTCAAGGTTAAAGTTGTATGGCATGTTTGGGAAAGCATATCATATTGTGTATTAGAAAGCAATAACCTTTATGAGTGTTTAGGTTGTTTTATTGGCTTATTGCTTATTTTGATAAGCACTTTTTTTTCACGAGTGTCAGCCACTAAAACTATTCTCACCCAAACCAGCACGCACAACAACATAAGTCACAGCTGGACGAGACACGAACACACAACAAGACTAACTCTCTAAATATCACATAATTAATTCCCTTTTAGAAGACCTCCCCCACCACTTTTTTTCCCACCAGCAAACAAGTTACTGGAATATGTTATTTCTACTGTAAAACTCTCTTTAGAATCATTTTTTCCCCTGCACAAAGTCCGCCAAAAATATGGGCAATATTAAGGTTTTTAAAAATTTTAGAACAAGTTTCCTGTATATGGGGGGGGGGGGGTTGGTGGGGGGTAGGGTGGGGGGGGGGGGAGGGGGGGTGGGGGGGGGGGGGGGGGGTGGTGGGCGGAGGGAGGGTGCGGGGGGGTTGAATAGTCGACGTTGTCCGCGAAGGGATAGTTTTTTAAAAAAATTCAGAATCAGAAGTTTCCCCAGCGACAATTCGCGGAGGAAAATAAGTTTTAAAAAAAAATTAGAACAAAGTTTCCCATCCCCAGCGATCAAGTCGCTTGTGGATACGTGTTTAATAAAAATTAGAAACAAGTTTCACCCAGTGACTTGTCCTGGAAAAGGCTGCATTTTTTTTTAATACAAGCCTTTCACAGCTTCAGATTTTTTTCTGGAATTTTCAAAGTAATAAACGGATCCAAAAACGCATACAAATACCATCACACTTGTACCAAAATACCAAAAGATTAAATAAAGCTAAATCATCCAAAATCCGAATAAGTCTACAAAACGGGGCTTCCTAGTCATAAACGAGGCTTACAAAGTCATATTCCACATGAATAGGAGTAGGGAAGACCAGTGATTTAAATGTCGCCAGCATAACCTAAAGTACCAATGTAGCATACTAATAAATATAAGTAACACAACTACCTCTCGCATGCTTTGTCATCCTCATCAACACGCCGACATTTAGGTACAAAACCCTTCTCCTAGTCATCACCACAACGACGACACAGCACACCCGTCAATCCGGCTAGCATCAACCGCGCACTAAGCAAACTCCTTAAACATATCCATCACGAGAACATGGAGTCGCTTCTGAGCGCTTCTGAATGTGGGCCGTGATCGCATAGCTCTGGAGCGACAATTGTGGGGGCGGGCATACTTGGCCTATGGATGTGGCCGGGGGTGAGAGTCGAAATACCCCACGCGGGGGGGGGGAGCTAAGCCGGGGAGGGCGCTGGGGGGTGTGGGCCGGCGGACGGGGGGAGGAGGCGAGGAGGACGGCGGGGGGCTCGGGGCTGGGGCGCGGGTGTCGTGCGCGGTGTTCGGCGCTGGAATGTGGTGTTTGGTATGTGGGTAGGAGTACCGGTGACAATGTAGTCGAGGCGTCAGTTATGATAGATTTTTTGATCGGCGTTTGATCTGGTTCAGTTGGTTTGGTAGTTGGGAGTCATCATTATGAAAGTTGTAGTGTGGGTGCGCGTGCGTGTGTCTTGGGGGTGGGGTTTTTGTATGGTCGGATAGTGTGGTGGTTCTCGGTTTACGTATAAGACGCGCTAACCCTCTGTTGCCAAAGCGGGGGGGGGGGGGGGGGGGGGTGCGGAGGGGAGTGATGGGATGCTTCGAGTCTGTTTGGGCGCGGAGGTGTATGACTTTCATCGGCGGGGGGCGGCGAGGGGGAGTTTGACATATCAGTGAGCTTGTCACTGCGCTATCGTCTATCATCTTCGTCTTCGCGTATTGGAGGCTTACCCTCAGAGGCGAATTAGGACATTGCGCCGCCATTATAACACAAGATAGTAAATATATTAGTCGGGTTGCTACATTATTTCTCGATAATTCATTAAAGTGTGTTTTGAAACAAAACTTACATATATGCGGCGGTCCTCATCATTAGGGAATACCCCGTCAACAGTGTGTGTTCGCCAGAAGGTGTCAATGAGGGAAGGGTACTCCTGAGTGTCTGAGGCCTGCCTCTGTACATACACACGCATATAAGATGAAACTAATTAAAAATGACAAATCACAACACACCAAAGCGTATAATCAGATATATATGTATATATGTATGTAAAATAATTATAATGTTTATTACCATCTCGTCTCGAAGGCGCGCTCGGGATCCCTGTCAAGATATGATGACGCTCTTTTGAGCGGCTCGAGCAAGGTTCTTGGGATCATTCTAAAACTTAATGTACTTATCCCACTCAGCCGTTGTAATATCCTCGGGACGTGCTCGCCTGATCGCCTCCACATCGTAAGTCCCGGTGGTGGGGTATGCCTTCCAATGCTTGGCCTTGAAAGAAGCCTTGTTGGTATTGTAGGCTTTTTGCAAGTGCATGTTGATGCCTTCGTAGATCTCTGTCCAGCGGGAGGAATCCATGTGCGGCCTGAGGTCAAACAGGGTCTGCAATCATATACAACAAAACGAAAACAGAGTGAGAGATATAGTTTATATATTTATTTAAATTAGTTTATTTATTTATATGATATAAATAAATAAACGAATTTAGATAAATATACATAATTAAATAAATGAACACGATAAGGAAATAAACATAAAAGGATAACTGACCCCAATATCTGAAATGATCGCCGCCTTCCGCTCCTTCAGGACCTTCTCCCAAGAGGGGTAGTACAAAGGCACACTCCTAACGACCTCCCCGATGTTAGTTTAGACACAGTGACCGCATGGGGACCAAGAGGTTTAGGGTTGTTTGTCCACCACACCAAATTGGTTCAGACGGGGCCTTAGCTGCCGCGACTTCCTTTTAGCGAAAAGAGAGTTTCGCAGTCTTATTCCGCGGGTAATTTATCCTAACCCGCTCCCTTCCGCCTAAATTTAGGCTTTCGTGTGCCTTTGCCTGCAAAATCAAGTGAGTGAGAACAAGAATTTGTACTAAAAATACTCAAGGAGCAAGCACGTTCAATATAAGTAACAAATTTACTTGTATTACATAATCCTAAATATACTTACACCCCACGTTTAATGAGCAAACCCCCGCACCGTCAACACAGGGGTGTAGGGGGACTATACCCTCACCGCCACCAGTCACGCGTGGGACCGGGCAAACATGCTCTAAACGCCGGACAAGTACAGTTAGCATAACATATAGAAATTCATGAACAAAATAATATAAGAATGCACACAAAATATGACGTTGACAGATCTATGAAGAAGATAGGATTAGATAGAGAACATAAAATATGATATTGTTATTTTAACAGTTAAGTACACAAAATAAGTCTAAAATATGATATTGTTATTTTTACAGTTAAGTACACAAAATATGATATTGTTATTCTTATTTTCTATAGGATGCTTAAATTTAGATGGGGATTTTCCGAAATTAATCACTAAAATCCTAAAACATTCCTAAAGCATATTTATATCAAATCACATAACTTGAATTCCCAAATCATATAACCGAAGTTAAAGCATTAATACAGTTCACAATCGACATAACTAAAAAGTAAAAAGAAAGATAAAAAATAAATAAAGAACATAACATTCAAAAGTACTTGTAATCGTTTGCTAAAAAATTAACTATAAAAGCATATAATTATTCTGAATTGGTACCAAACAACGATTAACCACGAGATAACTAAATCTTAGAATTTGATGAATTTTTGCATCAAAAAATATCAAATGTAATGTCAATTAAAAGAAGGCTTGATTTTCTGACAAATAACATATATTAATACTAAAGCACATTTATATCAAATACAAAACCGATCCAATAAAAAGTTTATTTAGATAACTATATCATATTCCCCCGACGACATGTCGCCGGGGATACCAAAAGGAAAAAAAAAGAAAATATGTACCTTCGGCTGTGTGTCGGCTGCTACGGCTGTGTGTCGGCTGCTACGGATGATACGGCGGCTGCTACGGCGGCTACTACGGGGGCTGCTACGGCTGCAAAAAAAAATTAAAGACCATCAATCACAGCTTATTAACCTAAATATACCTCTTTAACATAATTAGAAACATAATCTAAATCAAACCGCAAACTTATTACACACAATTAAAAAAAAAACTAAAATCAAACCCTGTTTAACACGTGTATCACGTTGGTCAGGCTGCACCTTTTAGAGGGTTAGAAAAAGAACAAAAAGAATTATCAATTAGAGGGTGAATGAAAGAATTATAGTTTAGAGGAGGAGGAGGTGCTCGTGTGCTCGTGTAACAGCCGCCGGTGGTGGCGGTGATGGAGGTGGTGGTGGTGATGGAGGTGGTGGTGTTCGAATTATTTGTGACGGTGGATTTTGTGGAGGTGCGGCGCTGCAAAAATCGCCAAGGAGATGATGTTTTTATTTTTCGTTTTTGGAACTGTAAAAGATGCAACCCAAATCCAATTTATCAATAATTTTATTCCCGGCGACAATCCCCAGCGACATGTCGCCGGGGAAACTTACATTTTTGTCGTTTAGCGTAAATTGGCGGGTTAATGAAAATTTTGGTGGGTCCTGTATCCCCCGACAGTCGCTGGGGAATAGTTAAAATAAATTATTACTTTTTTAGTATATTTATTTAACTTTTTAACTAAATTACTTATCCCCGGCGACAAGTCGCCGGGAAATCCACAAAAATAAAAAATATAACTTGTTTTTTATTGTTATTTATATAACTTTTTTATAAAATATATAATAACTTTTTTACAAATATAGTAACTTTTTATAAAAAATATAAATTGGTTCCATTTTCGGCCGGGTCAGTTCCGGCTCAGCGGTCGCATATATAAATAATTATTAAAATGTTATTTTAGTAATAAAATAATATAATAACTTTTCATAAAGATATATAACTTTTTAGAAAAAATATAAATTGGTTATCGTTTCGGCCGGTCGTCCGTTCCCGGTCGTAATAATTATTATTTAAAATGATTTTCCATAAAATATATAAAACTTTTTTATAAAATATAATAACTTTTTATAAAAAATAATAAATGTTCATTTCGGCCGGTCGTCCGGTTCCTCGTTCGTATATAATTATTATTAAAATTAATTTTTATAATTAATTTATTCCCGCGACCAGTCTGCCGGGGAATCAACAAAAAAACAAAATTAACTTGTTTTTTATTGTTGTACTAAAAAACTTTTTCTATAAAATATATAATATCTTTTTTTATAAAAATATAATAAATAACATTTTTATAAATATATAACCTATTTTATAAAAAATATAAATTGGTTCGTTTCGGCCGGTCGTTCCGGTTCCTGTTCGTAATAATTTTATTAAAATGATTTTTATAAAATATATAATACTTTTTTTTATAAAATATATAACTTTTTATAACAAAATAAATTGGATCGATTCGGCCGAGATCAGTATGTAATGGTTATACATTAGACGTTCAACGGACGAGTCGATATGTTATGGTTATACATTAGACGTTCAACGGACGAGTCGATATGTTATGGTTATACATTAGACGTTCAACGGACGAGTCGATATGGTATGGTTGTCCACTAGAGGTTCAACGGATGAGTCAATATGTTATGGGTGTACATTAGACGTTCAACGGACGAATCGATATGTAGATGTTCAACGGACGAGTCAATATGGTATGGTTGTACACTAGATGTTCAACGGACGAGTAGATATGGTATGGTTGTACATTAGACGTTCAACGGAGGAGTCGATATGTTATGGTTATACATTAGATGTTCAACGGAGGAACCCATATGATATGGGTTTTATACATTAGATGTTCAACGGACGAGTCGATATGTTACTGGTTGTTACATTAGACGATCAAACGATTGAGTCCGATGTATGTGTTATATGGTTATACATTAGACGTTCAACGGACGAGTCGATATGTTATGGTTATACATTAGACGTTCAACGGACGAGTCAATATGTTATGGTTGTACATTAGACGTTCAACGGACGAGTCGATATGTTATGGTTATACATTAGATGTTCAACGGACGAGTCGATATGTTATGGTTATACATTAGACGTTCAACGGACGAGTCGATATGTTATGGTTATACATTAGACGTTCAACGGACGAGTCGATATGGTATGGTTATACATTAGACCGATTTTTATTTTTACAAACAAAAAACGAGTCGATATGTTATGGTTATACATTAGACGTTCAACGGACGAGTCGATATGTTATGGATGTACATTAGACGTTCAACGGATGAGTGGACATGTTATGGTTATGCATTAAACGTTCAACGGACGAGTCGATATGTTATGCTTATACATTTGTCGGTCAACGACGATTCGATATTGTAAGGTTGACACAAGTTCAACGGACGAGTCGATATGTTATGGTTGTACATTAGACGTTCAACGGACGAGTCGATATGTTATGGTTGTACATTAGACGTTCAACGGACGAGTCGATATGTTATGGTTGTACATTAGACGTTCAACGGACGAGTCGATATGTTATGGTTATACATTAGACGTTCAACGGACGAGTCTATATGTTATGGTTATACATTAGACGTTCAACGGACGAGTCGATATGTTATGGTTATACATTAGACGTTCAACGATATTGCGAGTCCGATATGTGTATGTGTTTGGACACTAGAGGTTCAACGAGAGTCGATATGTTATGGTTATACATTAGACGTTCAACGGACGAGTCGATATGGTATGGTTATTCATTAGATGTTGAATGGACGGTCGATAATTGGTATGTTGTACACTAGATGGGATATTTTTTTACCGGACGAGTCGATATGTTATGTTTGTACATTAGAGGTTCAACGACGAGGTCGATATGTATGGTTAATCATTAGATGTTCAACGGACGAGACGATATGGAAGGTTTTGTAGCACTAGATGTTCAACGGACATCCCGAATATGATATGGATATAAAAAGAGGTTCAACGGACGAGTCGATATGTTATGGTTATACATTAGACGTTCAACGGACGAGTCGATATGTTATGGTTGTACATTAGACGTTCAACGGATGAGTCGATATGTTATGGTTATACATTAGATGTTCAACGGACGAGTCGATATGTTATGGTTATATATTGGACGTTCAACGGACGAGTCGATATGGTATGGTTGTACACTAGAGGTTCAACGGATGAGTCGATATGTTATGGTTATACATTCAACACCTACAAACTATTCTCTATGGTTGTACATTCAACACATCCAAGCAATACTTCAGGACCTTCAACGCCTCCAATCTATTCTTGTGGAACTTCAACACCTACAAACTATTCTCTAGGATCTTCAAGATATAGAGAGTGCTCAAACTGTAATCACTTGCGTGGAAAGATAAGTGTACTCAAGGCAACAATGGAAATTCATATGCATCCGGAACAACATATAGTTAATTCGGCTGCACTATTTTACGAAGTTCTCAATGAAATGGAAAAACTGGATTTGGAGTAGTTTGTCATGTGCAATGTAATTCGTATGATTTCGAGTAGTTTGTCATTTGCAATGTAATTCGTATGTTTTTTTATTGTATGTGAAGACTTTGTTTAAACTTTTATGATATGAATGTGTTTATGTATAACGATATCACCTTAAAAACGTATGTATCTTTTTTGTTAAAATATACAGAAGATCGGACCGAAACAAATCTAAAAAATGTAGTTTAATTAAAAGTCAACAAAGTCAAACGTTTTCCCCGGCGAAATTATTTTATAAAAAATAATTTTAAATAATATATTTTTTAAATATTACTTCTAATAACAACTCTAGTTTTTAATAAAGATATTTTATAGTTTGATATATTAATAAAACTTTTAGAAAAAATATAGTTTATGAATATTTTTAAATTTTGAGATAAATATATCAAATTTATAATTTTTTAATAACCCTTTCCCCGGCGACATGTCACCGGGGAAAGTGTCTTTTTATTTTTGATATATTTGTGATATATTAATAAAACTTCTAATTTTTTAATAACACTTTCCCCCAGCGACCTGTCGCCCGGAAAAGTAAGCGGGAAAATTCCCGCCACGTAATACGTGAGAAATATTTGGTTAAATTTAAACGACTTACTCCCCGGCGACATTCCGACCGGGAAAAGTTATCAGAATCTTTGACCCAAAATTTTTCTACGAGAATTTAGTGCCACGTAGGATTGATTTTGTCGTTTAGTGAATATTCCCCAGCGACATATGTCGCCGGGGAAAAGTCCGTCACCTGTTCTCCTATTTCTTGTAGTGTACACAAAACCAACTCGTCTAGAAGCCTAAACGAGTTATGTAGAGCCATGCCATCCATTACCCTCCACCACGTCCAAAAGCCATCCATAGCAATGGCTAAACATATCCATAATCCAGAGGCAGACCTTCCTTGATGATTGTGGAATCATCCATGTATACATTAAGACCAAAAAGGGATCCATTCAAGAACCAACCATAGGCAATAAGAATTCAACCCCAACGTGAGCACGGATTGATTAAAACACATTCATGCTAATTCGAAATAGCAACATTCCAAAGGCCAGTAATCCAATACCTTAAAAAATAACACAGCCAATATTAATCCCATAATTGGTTTCCCTAGTAAGAATCGAACCCAGGTTCAGCCCCAAGATTACACCAACCATCAACAATGAAATATATTACAGTAGCTTTATTTTCAAGTATGGTTGTTATATGAGCTTATTTATGGTAGCGATTGTTGGTCTAGGTCTAATGGTTGAGTTGTGTGGGAGATGTTTCTTCGAGTCTGAATGTGTGACCAAGACAACAACCTATGTAATTTTTCATTTACTTAATATTGTTTGCTTATTACAAAAGTTTTTATTTTCAAAACAAGAATATAGGGTTACCTAAATCTTTTACTTAGGTTCTAATTCACGTAAAGTTTCAAACTTCAAAAATTTAGTACTACAAGAATTACGGTTTTTCAAACTTCTGAAATTCATTTATGATTGATAGAAACCATTTACTCTAAAATTCACACCTAGGTCTTGGCCGGTCTAGCCAGGTTCTGGCAGTGACTAGCCGGGTCTTGGCCGGAATAGCCGGGTTTTGTCCGGGTTTGGGCCGGAATAGCCGGGTTATGGCCGGTTCTAGCCTTGTCTTGGTCGGAATAGCCGGGGTTTGGCCGGAATAGCCGAGTTTGACAGGGTCTTGGCCGGAATAGCCGGGTTTGACAGGGTCTTGGCCGGAAATGGCCGGGTTTTGGCCGGCTTTAACTAGGTCTTGGCCGGAATAGCCGGATTTGACCGGAATAGCCGGGTTTTGGCCGGTTCTAACCGGGTCTTGGCCGTAATAGCCGAGTCTTTGCCTAGCCGGATTGACCGGGTCTTGGCCGGAATATCCGGGTTTGATTGGGTCTTGCGGAAATTCCGGGGTTATCGGCGGGAAAGACGCTCTTTGCCGGAATAGCCGGGTTTGACCGGGTCTTGGACAGAAATAGCCGGGTTTTGGCCTTTCTAGGCGGAATTGCCGGGTTTGACTTGGTCTTAGCCGGAATATCCGGGTTTGACCGGGTCTTGGCCGGAATAGCCGGTTTTTGGCCGGTTCAAGCCGGTTCTTGGTCGGATTAGCCGCGTCTGGCCGGGTCTTGGCCAAAATATCCTGCTTTGACCGGTTCCTTGGCCGAATAAGCTGGGCTTTGGCCAGTTCTAGCTAGGTCTTGGCCGAAATGGCCGGGTCTAGACAAGATATAGCCGGGTTTTGACTGGCTCTAGCCAGGTCTTGGCTAGGATAGCTGGGTTTGATCGGGTCTTGGCCGGAATATCCGGGTTTGACTGGGTCTTGGCTAGAAAATCCGGGTTTTGTCAGGAACAGCCGGGTTTTGTTCGTATAGTGGTGATTCAAAAGACTGTTACATATCAAGTGGCGAGAGTTTATCTGGCTGTGTACGTGGTAATATAAAGATAAAACTTTGAATTCTAAAGATAATGGCGAGAATAGTAGAATGTTCTTGCGAGCTTAGATCATTAAGCTTTAGTTTTGAATTGAATCAGCTTTTGGGTTTTGGTTTTCATAGCTTTTTCTTAGGTTGAAGTATTTGTCTTTGGATTGCTTTTTACTCAAGATTTTGAATTTGTTGTTTGAAATGGATTTAAGATTGGGCTTTTGAATGTTTACATCTTGTTTAGTATTTGACGATAAGTGACGTTGCAACTACCCCTCGTTGGAGCGATCTTATGGTGTATGTGTAAATGGGTTGCTTTTGGTGTTTTGAGAATAATATGATATGAACTTAGTTATATGAACCGGGTTTAGCTTGGATAGTTGAATATGATTTAGGTTTTGGGTTTCGAGATTTTGAGATTGGATTGTAATTATAGGAGATTGGCTCCTTATTTCTGAATTCGTTTGCTTCCAAATAAACTTAGTGGTACATGCCATGCATCCTTCGTAACATGTTTTGAGTCAATGGGATACGTCCTAGAAGTTTGGATTAGTTTGCAGGTGAATATAAGTATCCAATCTTTTAAACGTCGAAACTTCGGGTTATTTTTGGGCTCTAAATTCAGCTGTCTTTCTTTTTCTTTAATATTTTAGTAAGCATGTTGTAAGGTTGTGATGAAGGCAATATTGGTTCTCAGTGCTTGTTTCATTTCTTCACTGGGTCATTGATGTTGCACCTTTCTTGTCCAAAAGTTGTGCACATTTTCGTGTAGGTACACATAGAAAGTGACTTTTGTCGTGACCGGAATGATCCATTGGTTAAGTAGTTTCCTTAATCTTAGTTGCTATAGATTAAGTTACCAGTAATTTATAGAATCTGGATGTAGGTGTTTTAAAGAGCTCGGTTTAGGAAGAGAAAAATTACCTTTACCATCCACTCCGAGGATAACTTGAAAGTTATATAGCCAACATCATGTGTGTGAAGGTTATCTAACATCTTCACAGATTTTGGATTTTCCTTGACATCCTATAAGAAAAATAAGAAATCATCATATATATATAAATAAAAAAACGAAAAGTCTATATTAGTCAAAAGTTTAATTTATGATATTTCATGTGATAATACCTGTATAAGTTCTCGTGCAATATCTAGTGGTCGTTTTAGAGAAAAAAGATCTGGATCTACACTTCTTAATCCTTGGCAAATTGTCAAGACATCTTCGCTATAATAAATAAAATAAAACTTGTGTGAAGAAAAAACTCAAAACAATTACATTACATAGGAAATTAAAGAAAGTAAATTCCATTCCATAACATAAGTAATCACCAAGATTTTGTTAACGGGTCCCTTCCAAACGAGAACACCAGAAAACCACGTCAACTAAATCAGGGAAACAATTTCTGATGGATCCGTCAAATATTTCTTGAATTTCTTCTCTTAGCATCCGTCTATCATGTTTCTGTATTACAAAAAAAAAAATTAATGCCAGTGTAAACATATAAAAAATGTCAATGCGTACCTTAATAATAATAATAATAGACTTACTTTGTTTGTTGATGGAGCCATTGATGGAGCCAATGCCATTGTTGAAGTTGAATGTGCACACTTTGAGAAAATTTGTCTAGTAGCAAACAAAAACGTAAGAACTTAGACCAAAACAAAGTATGTTCAATTACTAATTTATTAATTTTATCCAAAGCCGTCGTATCACTTTAACATCAATTTTTACTAATCAATTAAGAATTTTTATTAGCATAAAACACATATGTTTGAGGGGTTGTACGTTTAAAGCTTATATGTCTTAATAAGCTTATATAAGCTGAAAACCAAATAAGCTATAAGCCCACCAAATAAAGACCCCAGAAAGGAAATCCAAAACTTTTTATGATGCTCAAACTAAGAGGTAATATTTAAACAACTTGTTAATTTACCTGTCTATAAGAAAACAACCAAAAAAAACAGAAATTCTAAATTTTGAAGCAACAAAAATAATAAAAATTAATAACATATACCAACAAACACTGGATAATCAATAATAACATAATCGACCAAGATACAAAAATAAAAATAAATAATGTCCCAACCAAACCGACTTAAAGGGATGATCGAATAATAAATAATATCCCAACCAAACCGACTTAAAGGGTTTCTTTCACTTTTCTCCCTGCATGTTTTGAAATATATACCGTAATATATTAACCGCGAATTTTAGCACGTAACAGATAATAAAGTGTATTGGGCTTCATCTGAGCCCATCATACATTGTGGACTTTTAATAATGCAATGTTAGGCTGTTAAAGTCCAAAATAGTTACATTGTTTGGATGTCAAAATCAAGCGTTCATCAACACGCAAAACTTCATGACCTCGGAAGTTGCCATCACCACAAACTACCATCTTTAACCAAAAGATAGCAAAGTCATCAGACTTCGATAGATTCAAACGTTAAATTCCCGTCTTGTCGGGTTAAACTAGCTCAAAAATTGAACATGACACAAAGTTCATGCTCTTTCAGAATCAAATTCCAATCTTTGTGCATGCGGCCGGTTTTAACCTCTCAACCAGTTTCTCGACGTTTTGTACACGGTCTATGGGGTAATGTTTTTTAAGCATGTCAATGAGCTTATACGTAAAGTTTTCTCGTATATAATTTTATTTTTCTAAGTGAGCGAGCTTGTGTTAAGGCTTTATATCTTTGATGCAAGAGTACAAAGATATTAGGGCTAGTCCAATCTTTTTTTAATGAAATAGTCAACATATATTAAACTTCAGAATATATACAAACATTTTGCACATCAAAATGTGCTATGACATTTCATAGCTACTATTTGATACAAATTCTATCAAAACCAATACGACAATTATGAAGACTACGGTTGCGTTTGTTTTTTCAGAGGTTTTACCTCTTCATCTGCAAACAATGTCTGAAGAAGAACAGGTACATCCAAAGTCTTAATATGTAGGAAAAAGACAGTTTGTTTTTTTCTCTATTAAAGTACTCATTTCCTTTTTTATCTCTGTATCTTTTCACTAGTGGTTTTGAACATTTTCATACTTTTTTGTACGTTTTTTTAGTTTTGCTCCTCTTTTTTACGTTTTTGTACGTTTGCGTACGTTTTTGTCCCTTTTTATTTGTTTTCGTATGTTTTTTTTTCCTTTTTTACGTATTCACTTGTTGAATCTAACATGCTTTTACTCCTTCACCAACTTCTCCTACATATTTCACCTATCTTCATTTATGTTTCACTCATCTTATTAAATTGAATCTCAACTCCCTAGCTAAAACACAACACATTAACTATCTAACACGCTTTTACTCCATAAAGCTAGTCTTTCAAAACTGATTTTAAAACTAACATAATCAGCTTGCGTCATTTCACAAAAAATTATAAAACTAATAATATATCGAGTCGCCCTATGATCCTCTTTAAAAGCATGCGTGTTTGAGGAGTGTATTTTTTGCTTCCTAGGAAATACGTTTTGATAACTTGATGACCTTAGACAAGGTTGCTACGAGGCCCAAGTAAATGAATTACCAAAGCAAGTGCTGAACATTTGTGTTCATTATTATGTCCGCATAATAGTTGTTAGGAAGTTTTTTTATTACTTTCGTTGTTAGTCATAATAATATTGCTTTGTCTTTCTTATGTAGGGCGTTTGTTAGTAGCACTTAGTTGCTTGTGAGTGTTCATTTTTTGACTAAGATAAAACACTTCACCTTTAACCTTTGTACTTCAACATTTTTTGGTGTAATTTAATTTACCTAGGTTTGGTATGACGCCTTCAACACATGTGACTTAAAATTTATAATTTATACTAATTTGAGATCTAAATTCTCTCTTTGCTAGGAACAAAAGTGCCATTTTCTCTAAGTCATGAATAATGCTTCTCTTTCTTGATTACGCATTGCAGTAGGGCGTTTATGTAGATATTGTGTTTTCTTGGTTAGCAATCCCAAGCATCTGCTATTCCAAACAGCCCCTATAAGCAACTTTAGTAAGCAATTCCAAACAGGCCCTAATTGAAATGTAACACTTTACAAACTCAATCAGTTGACGTAAATTCATAACTATATCAGTCATGCATGTAGAACATTATTTCATCTTATTAGAGGACTATCCCTTTGGCATTATAAAAACTCAAAAGGGTATATATTATTGTAATTGTAATTGTGTTTTGTACATTGGAGTGTATATGTATTTATACTAATACCATAGCTTACTGACTATGCAACCTATCATAACCTAATGGGTACGACCCATCTATACAATTGGACCGGCCCATCTAGTTTTTTATAACATGCCCCCGCAAGCTAAGGACGGACAACAACCTGTAGCTTGGATCTTAGAAAGAGGAATCGAGGAGTTGGTAATGCATTTGTAAAGATATCTGTAATTTAATCATGTGTAGATATATGTTGAACTCGAAGATCTCCTTGAGCAACCTTTTCCCAAATAAAGTAATAGTCTATTTCCACGTGTTTTGTACGCGCACAAAAGATGAGGGTAGCTGACAAGTATGTTGCACCAAGATTGTCACACCATAGTATAGGAGTTGAAAATGAACGGATACCAAGCTCATGAAGAAGAGCTTGAAGCCATGTAAGCTCAGCAACGGTGTCAGCAAGGGCTTTGTATTGGAACGTGAAACCGTACGTTGTTTATGAGTGGTCCAAGATATAAGGTTTGAACCTAGATATATAGCAAATACCCCTGTGGATCGTCGATCGTCTGCCCCTGCCCAGTCAGTATTTAAGAAAGCTTCAAGAGAAGTATCAAGATTACCTTTCCATAGCACGTCAGTAAAAGCTTGAAGGGTAGAACCCGAAGAACGACATATGAGCATACCATGTTCAACCGTACCATGAAGATAAAGTAAAATCCATTTAACTGCAGACCAATGATTCTCGGTCAGAGCATGCATATATTGACATACCTTGTTGACACTAAAAAGCCAAGATAGGGTAACATATTGTAAAGAACCCACTACATGTCGATATTTTACTGGATTAGAGAAAGTGGTATTGTAATCTAAACTGAGTGAGCTCGAGGTAACCATGGGAGAAGACACGGGATTGCAGTTAAAAAGACCAACACTTTGTAATAACTCCAAAATATACTTCTTTTGAGATAGGCGAATGCCGGACACATGCGAAACA